>SEYY01021547.1:32500-34995 GCA_009176605.1 Armadillidium nasatum
AATTCGACATGCAGAAAGAGATTGAATAGGATTAGAAGGGCGGGAGTGCTGATAAGACGACAAGTCCTAGATCTCACCTTTTCGAGATGAGCTGCATGAGTGGAACCACTCCAGATGTGTGAGGCATACTCCATACAGGGGCGAACAACACCCCTATACAGAGCAACTGGGGTGGCTTGAAGAAATTCTGAAAGCGCCTCAGAGCCCCCAACTTCTTAGAAGTTTGTTTTAAAAGAGAAGTTATGTGATCATTCCAAGAAAGATCACGAGAAAAAGAAACACAGAGAATATTAAGAACATATGAAGTTTTGGGTTATTTGTTTTCTTAGAGATATCATACTTGTGTGGAAGATTGTGTCGAGTAGAGAGATGGAGAAACTGAGTTTTTGAAACATTAAAAACTACCATGTTTTCTCTGCCCTAATTTGAAATACGTGAAAGATCAGAGGTTAGTTTCTCCAAGGCTACTCTCCTTGCGTCTATTAACTGCTGTTTTGAGGGGTCGTCTTTCAAACTGGAAGGAATAATGAAAGGTGGAGTCATCACCATAGGAGTGAATAGGAAGATCATTGATGAAAAGTAGAAAATGTGTTGGGGATAGGACAGAACCCAGAGGAACACCACTGTTAATAGATTTAAAGGATGAACGGTGGCCGTCTACAACAGCTATTATAGAAAGATCGGAAAAGAAATCTGAGAGAAGGACAAAGAGTGAAGGATAGATACCGTCTAGAGGGAAGTTTAGAAATCAAAGCTTTGTGCCAGACTCTATCGATATGTCCAGCGAGATAGCAAAAGATTCACCGAAATGCAGAAGAGCGGAGGACCAACAATCAAAGAGAAGGGAAAAAAGATCCCCTGTAGAGCGTTTATTACGAAAGCCATACTGGCGATCGGAAATAAGATTGGAAGAATTGAGATGTTTCCAAATCTTCCTGTTTAGGATAGATTCGAAAACTTTAGAGAGATCGGAGGTCAAAGAAGTGGGGCGGTAGTTAGAGGGTTGAGATGGGTCCCCCTTCTTCGGCACAGGTTAATTGAGCGTACGTTTCCAGCAAGAAGGGAATAGACATAGACGAAATAGTTTACCAAGGCAGGGTACAAGCTCAGAAGCACAAGTTTTGAGAACCACAGGAGGGAAACCATCAGGACCGTACGCCTTCTTGGTATTCTTAGTACGCTCTTAGTATTCTTCTTAGTACCCTCAGAAAGAGCAGAAATGACATCTTTAGAAGAAACTATTATTTTAGGCATAAATGAGTTGGAAGGAGTTGAAGGAGGAGGTATAGCTCCGGAATCGTTTAAATTTAAATTTGAGGCAAAAGTTTGAAACAAGAGTTCAGCTTTAAAAGAAGAAAAATGGCAATTGTGCCGTTGAAGAAACTAGAGGAAAAAGAGGAAGAAGCAAAGTTAGAGTTGACATTTTTTTTAAAGTGCCAGAAAGGGCGTGAAAGGAGGAACCAGAAATATTATTGCCTTTTCTTCGATGGAAATTTTTGCACGATTTCGGGATGAAATATAATTTGAGTTTCTGGAGTTTGAAGACGACCTGAAGACAGCATCACGCGGCATAGCACGAGAATAAGCAGAGTTAAACCAAGGCTTGTAAGGTTTAGAAGAAGGGAAAGAATATGGGATGTACGCCTCCATTCCAGAGATAATCACCTCGGTAATGCGTTCTGTAAACTTCAAGGGACCCCTCCCACGGAAGCAGTAATTATTCCTCGGGAAATTGAAGAACTACGACCGCAAGTCCTACTAGCTTGTGACTCTGAAATTCCACAAACGTTTCATCGCAATAGGATGGGGTCTTTCTTATTGAAGACTTGAAATGCTAGAAGAGGATACATGAATAAGATGATCGGAGGAACCCAGAGGAAGAAAGAGTTTAACAGTATAAGGAGAAGGATTAGAAGTTGGGAAAATGTCTAGAATGTTGGGTTTTTTTCGAAGATGATCAAGGATACGAGTAGGGAGCTGCATCAAATGCTTAGAGTCATTTTGGATAGTAAAATGGAAGGTACGTTCACCAGCTGCATCATGAGAACTAGAAGAAAACCATTGGGGGTGGTGAACGTTGAGATCATCTATGATGATTTTCGAGAAAGGAGAAGAAAATAGAATGTGCTCTATTTGCATTTTAGATAGTCGAAGAGTTTAGAATAGTCAGTAGAATAAGGAGATAAATAAACAGAACAAATGAATTTAGTCGTAGAATGGCAAGAGAGCCTAAGCCATAAGGTGGAAAATTCGGAAGACTCCAAATTAAAGACACAAGAACAAACAACGTCCTTCTGCACGTATGCACAACAACCGCCTTTGGTTGAAAACTGAAAATAGAGACAGTAGGAGGAAACAGAAAAGAGTTTGCTATCAGAACGCTCAAACATCTGAGTTTCAGTCAACAACAGGAGGTGAGGTTTAGAAGAAGAGATGTGATGTTCAACAAAGTGGAAATTGGAGGAACGCGAATGTTGCAGAAATTTTGATGGAAA
>SEYY01021548.1:0-5000 GCA_009176605.1 Armadillidium nasatum
AAGGATGGACTATGTAGAAAGGCGTTTGACGAGCCCTTCTCAATGGAGGTGGTACGCGACGAGAGAGTTCAGAAGAGCAGTGTCCGTTGAAATAGCGATAGTAAAGAGAGAGTGACGTAACAATTCGACGGGCAGAAAGAAGATGGAGAGTTGATGAGACGAAAAGCATTAGACTCCACCTTCTCAAGGAGAGGTGTATGAGTGGAACCACCCCAGATATGTAAAGCATACTCCATACAGGGGAAACAACACCCCATAGGAGCCAGCAACTGGGTGTGCGAGAAGTAATTCTTAAGGGCCCTAGAACACCCACCTCTTAGAAGCTTTTTAGAAAAGAAGTTATGTGATCTTTCCAAGAAAGATCACGAAAAAAGTATACTCCGAGAATATTAAGAATAGATGAAAGTTTCAGTGTTGTTTTTTGAAAGATATCATAGTAGTTTGGAAGATTGTCGAGTAGGAGAGATGGAGGAATTGAGTTTTTGAGGATTTGAAAACTACCATGTTTCTCTGCCCCAATTGAAAACGAGAAAGATCAGAGGTTACTCCAGGGCTACCCTTCTCAGTTTATCAACTGCTGAAGACCTCTTTGAAACTGAAAAGTAATTAAAGAGTGGAGTCATCAGCATAGAGAGATAGGAGATGAATTAATAGAAAGAAATCATTAATGAAAGCAGAAAAAGTTTTGGAGATAGGACAGAACCCAGAGAACACCACTATTAATAGATTCAGGAGAACGGTAGCCGTCTTCAACAGCTGTATAGAACGACCAGAAAGGAAATTAGAGAAAGGATAGATACCGAAAGAGAGAAGTTTAGAAATCAAGGCTTTCGATAATCGATTTTCTATATGTCCAACAGAAAAGATCACCGAAGGCCGAAAGCGGTGGACAAGAGTCAGAGAGAAGAGAAGAAGATCACCAGTAGAGTTTTTCTTACGAAAGCCATACTGACAATCAGAGAAAAGATTGGAAAAATTAAGATGTTTCTAAATCTTCCTGTTAAGGATAGATTTGAAACTTAGAGAGAACAGAGGTCAAAGAAATAGGACGGTAGTTGGAGGATTGAGAGGGGTCCCCCTTCTTCGATACAGGTTGAATGAACGCACGTTTCCAACAAGAAGGTTGAAGTAAATAGACAAAGACGAAATAGTTTACCAAGGCAGGGTGCAAGCTCGGAAGCACAAGTTTTGAGAACTGCAGGAGAAATACCATTGGGACCATACGCCTTTTTAGTATCAAGCTCAGAAAAGGAGCAGAAATGACATCTTCAGAAAAAATTCTAATATTAGGCAAATAGATTATAGGGAGTTGAAGGAGGAGGTATAGCTCCAAATCGTCTAGGTAGAATTAGAAGCAAAGTTTGAGCAATTCTGTTTCTATTTGCTTTAGAAGGTAAAACAACAGTTGTGCCGTCGGAAGATACTAAAGGAGGAAAAGAGGAAGAAGCAGTTAGAGTTGACATTTTTTTTTGCAAAATGCCAGAAAGAACGTGAAGAAGAGGAACCAGAAAGATTATTGCATTTTCTACGGAAAAAGTTTTTAGTTTACGAAGGAGAGTTTACACGATTCCGGGGTGAATATATAAGTTGCGTGAGTTTCTGAAGTTTGAAGACGACTGTAACCCTGAAGGCAACATCTCTGCGACGGATAGCGCGAGAACAAGCCAAGCTAAACCAAGGTTGTTTGGGACCGAGGGACCTCCCATGGAAGCAATAATCATTCCACGGGAAATAAAAGAAGTACGACCGCAAGTCCGACCAGCTTAGCTTACGCCACAGAAATGCCACAAACGTTTCCTTTTAATAGAAAAGGGGTCTTTCCTGCAGAAGACTTGAAGAGATAGAAGAATATGTAGAGATAAGAAGGTGATCAGTACCCAGAGAAAAAGAATTTAACATATAAAGAAGGATTAGAAATTAGAAAAAAGGTCTAGAATGTTGGGTTTATCTCCAAGACGATCAGGGATACGAGTAGGGAGCCTGCACCAACTGCTCAAGGTCGTTTTGAAAGCAAAAAAGTACCCTTAACATCCCTATACCCATGGGGGTAATCTCATCGCTTCGGGAGAGCTACTTTCCTCCCCCGTGTATATATATATATTATATATATTATATATATATATATATAATATATAATATTATATAATATATATATAATATATATATATATATTATATAATATATATATATATTATATATATATATATATATATATATTTAAGGATGGAACGAATATGAATTTTTTTATCTCCGGTGTTAAATTTTTTCTTCCTGTGAGCGGTGGTGATATAAATATATATATATATATATATATATATATATATATATTATATTATATATATATATATATATATATATATATATATAATATATATATATATATATATATATATATATATATAAGGATGGAACGAATATGAATTTTTTATATTTGCAAATACTAATATTATGAAACCTATTCCTCTTATTCTATCTTCAACATAAATATTAGGTGTCTTTAAGTTAACTTTCCTATATTGCATCAACATTATTTCTTAAAAAAAGTTTGTCTTAGAATTAACTACGTTTCCAGCATGTGTGACGTGGACCAACTCTTATAGTGCATCCCACTAACCTCTTTTCCCCCAACCACCGCCTTTTGGAAAGGAGTTTTTAAAACTTCAATATTCAATTCCTAAAATTGGTAAGTTATATTTGAGGAACAAATAACTTTTCTACTCGTTCGTTTCGCTGAGAGCCTCTACGGTTTTCATCAAAATATTAGACCAGCACCGCTAAAAAGGCCCTCGCTTGCAACACTTGAGGGGAGTTGGGGGGAGACAAGAAAGATATAATATGCAAGCAAGTTATATTAGTGGATTGTCCTCCAAAGGTATTTTTTTTTCATCTAGATATATCTTAATGTATATTTGAAAATTTCCTGAGATAATAGAAGAAAGAATATTGTTCATGGATTCTGATAAAATATTCGTTTTGTTATTCGGATGCAATATAATACGTATTATACGAATACGAATAATAAAAATATATGAATATTCTCGAATACGAATATGAATATTCGGTCCATTATATTCATATATATATATATATATATATATATATATATATATATATATATATATATATATATATATATATATATATATATATATATATATATATATATATATATATATATATATATATATATATATATATATATATGAGGATAATATGCAAATAGGTATTTAATGTTTATTAATTTTGTGTGAACTTAAATTTAATTGTCACTTGTTTCTTCATTCCCTTTCTTTTAATCAGAATTTTAATTTCTTGATTTGCATTATTTAATTCTGGTTTCCATTTAATAATTAAACATTGGAGGTAATGGATATATAATTCCTTCTATATAATTAATTATAATAATTGTCTATATATATATATATATATATATATATATATATATATATATATATATATATATATATATATATATATATATATATATATATATATATATATATATATTTATGCATGGCATCCGCATCCGCATCCGCACTTTCGGAAATTCAACATCCGCATCCGCATCCGCACTTTCAAAAATTCAACATTCCGCATCCGCATCCGCAAATTAGAAAATATGACATCCGATCCATCACTAATATATATATATATATATATATATATATATATATATATATATATATATATATATATATATATATATATATATATATATATATATATATATATATGCGAATTGTAGATCAAGAGTGAGGGTGAAGAGAGAACTATCGGATTGGTTTAGCATAGGAGTGGGATTGAGACAGGGTGTGTGTAATATCTCCATGTTATTTAATCTATTGATGAATGGTTTACTTAGAAAAATGGAGAGAGAAATGAAGAGTATTACGTTGAGAAATATGGAGGGTGAATGTGAAGTGAATGTTTTACTTTTTGCAGATGATGCGGCATGTGTTGGTGGCAGAATCTGGAGAAAAGATGAGAATACTTGTGAGAGAGTTTGAAGGGAAATGTGCAAACACGAGATTGAAATTCAATCCAGCGAAGAATAAAGTTATGAGGATTGGAGGTGGGGATGAGGAAATGTGGAGGGAGGAATTGGTTTGTAGAAGTGTGAGAATGGAAACTTGAGGAGGTGAATGAATTCAAATATCTAGTAATGTTGGGTGGAAGGTAAGGGTGGGACGGAAAAAGAAATAAAGAACAGAGTGGTAGAAGGAATGAAAGTATTGGGGGGCCTAAGAAAAGTATGGAAGAAAGGAAAAATTTCGAAAGAAATAAAGATAAGAATGTTTGAATGTATGTGTTCACCTTCTGTATTGTATGGGTGTGAAACATAGATGATAAGTGCTCGGTCGAGAAAAAAGTTTCAATGTCTTTGAGATGAAAGATTTGAGAGCGATATATAAATTGAGAAGGATTGATAGGATTAGAAATGAAAGAATAAGGGAGATGTGTAAATGGAAGAAGGGTGTAATTGATAGAGAGGAGGAGGTTGTGCTAAAATGGTTTGGACATATGTGAAGAATGAATGAGGACAGAATGGTGGGCAAGGTACTTAGATTCCATGTGGATAGGGAGGTAGGGATAGGGGAAGGCCGAAGTGGAGATGGATGGATGGAGTGAGAGAGATTTTGATGGAAGGAATTTGAGTTTAGAAGAGGGTAGAAGATTTGTAGAGACAGAGAGAGATTAAGGGCGGTGGTGAAAGGGTTGGAAAGGGGTTGGTTGTAAGGGAATTGTGGCGGGCACCACCCACGAAAAGTGGGAAAGGTGATAATGAAATATATATATATATATATATATATATATATATATATATATATATATATATATATATATATATATATATATATATATATATATATATATATATATATATATATATATATATATATATATATATTATATATAGGCATCCGCACAAAAATCAAAATCCGTATCCGCATCCGCACTTTCAAAAATTCAACATCCGCATCCGCATCCGCACTTCTTAA
>SEYY01021548.1:15000-20000 GCA_009176605.1 Armadillidium nasatum
TCCAAGGAACTTTGGCAGCAACCTTCCGTAACATGTAAATGCATGTGCAGGTATGACTTGATGTTAATGAGGATCACTTCCAAGACTTGTGATGTCAGAAAGTTTCTCTCATACACAAGGTTTGCTCGTGGGAAAATTTATTAAACTTATGATTGGTACTTTGATGTCTGTAAGAGCATATTTCGGGCCGAGAGTAAGTTGAACACCCTGTAGTATCTTCAGAACATTGATTTTAAAAATTTTATTATGCGAGGATATGAACAGACATGCAAATTTCTAGTACTTTAAATTTAGAGCCTTTAAATTGTGATGTGGAAACGATCTTTTCTCCAATTCTTGGGGTAATTCGATTATCGACAGAAAAGTGACGATGACTATTAATCGTCCCATTATTCATATATATATAAATATATATATATATATATATATATATATATATATATATATATATATATATATATATATATATATATATATATATATATATATATATATATATATATATATATATATATTATATATATATATAATTTTTTTATGAAATTTGACTCAAGCGATAGTTTTGTTTTTATTAGTTGTGTCCGGCAGCATTTGTTTAGATTTATTTACAGCTTTACTTATCCAAGCTTACTTTCTGGAATTGATAGTTGAACAAGCAAGCAGAATTTGTGCTATTTAAATTTTATCTTTAAGAAAAAGACAATTTTTATTATATGCTGTAGAACAGCTTTTCAAAGTAGGGGTCGCGAGAAGTTTTGATTTTATTTATTTTTTTATTTTATTATTTTTTTATTTTTATTTTTTATTTTTTTTTTGTATCTATTCAGTTTTATTTTTCAATCTTGCGGTAATTGAAAAAGGTGGCGGGGAAAATTTTTTTTATTTGATGAGAGTAGTTCGCGATAAAAAGTTTGAGAAGCCCTGCTCTTGAAAATCACAGGAAAACTTATTTTTATATTGACGTCTACTTTTTTCTCACTTCTTTGTTAGCTGTTTGCCTAAAAGCCCCAACTCTTTATTATACAGAGGGAGGAATCCTGAGTAAGGTGAAATTTCGCTCCGTTTGCATAATCATAAACTCTTAAAGAAAATCATAATTGTATTCTGCTATTTAAATGTCAAAAATTTGTACAAATTTTTATGCATTTGATAAGAAAATAAGAAAAGCAAATCGAGTTCAGATATTGAAATTTAATTCACTTTCAAACTACTTATGTAAATTTTGTATTCACCCATATATATATATATATATATATATATATATATATATATATATATATATATATATATATATATATATATATATATATATATATATATATATATATATATATATATATATATATATATATATATATATATATATATATATATATATATATATATATATATATATATAAATATATAATAAATATAATATAATATATATATATATATATATATATATATATATATATATATATATATATATATATATATATATATATATATATATATATATATATATATATATATATATATATATATATATATATATATATATATATATGTGATGGGATTATTAATCGTCATCGTCATTCGCAAAATCGGCATATATTTTTTCTCAAATCGTCATCAATTTTCTGCCGATTAATTTACATACATTGACTTACAAATACATCTCTGTTCGACCTTCTATTGAGAGAGAGTGAAAGTTTGTTTAGTAACGAAAGGCAAAAGTATTCTCCAAAAGCAAATTGAATTGCCGCACAAGCTCAAGAATAAATTATGTTTCTAACATCACAATTTAAGAGCTCTATATTTAAAGTACACAAAATATATAAAATATATATAAGTCAATGTTCTGAAGATACTATTATACTATATACATTATTATTATTATTATTATTATTATTATTATTATTATTATTATTATTATTATTATTATTAATACTAATGTTCTGAAGATACTATTGTACTATACATATTAATATTATATGTATTTGCACATTTGAAGAAAGAGTAAAAAAAGAAATTTAATTTTTCCTTATTAGGAAATTGTGTGTTATCAAAAATAATGGAAATTTTTAAAAATATATTTTTTTTTCATAATAATTAATAATAATAATAATATATATATATATTATATATATATATATATATATATATATATATATATATATATATATATATATATATATATATATATATATATATATATATATATATATATATATATATATATATATATATATATATATATATATATATATATATATATATATATATATATATATATATATATATATATATATATATATATATATATATATATATATATATATATATATGTTATATGTTTGTATAATTACTGCTGATCTTATGTTCTTGCTCTAATGTTGATTTTCATTAACAAAATAATGATGAAACCATTGAAATTTACTTAATATGATGAAAATTATCGTGGATCTATGATGGTGATAATAGCTATGCCGTTTGATTGTTCTGATCGTATTATTAATTATTATTATTATTATTATTATTATTATTATTATTATTATTATTATTATTATTATTTTCTACTTTTATTTTTTTTATTATTTTTTAAGGAGTACTTTTTTATTTAAAAATATATCGTATATGTGCTACGAATTGAATGTTTCTATATTTCTCAACTTGTGTGTAACTCTCACAATGAAATTCACCATGTTATTAACGTCACATCCTACAACCGCTTAGCATCTTCATTTTTAAAATATCTGCATTACAAACGCCGCTGCCATACGTATTATTCATATCCAATAATTCTTATAATTTCATTCCAGATAGAATTTTAATATACTAAGTTATAAAGGTTTTATATATATATATATATATATATATATATATATATATATATATATATATATATATATATATATATATATATATATATATATATATATATATATATATATATATATATATATATATATATACTCAAAAGTGTTAATTTATGAATATATTATTTTATTTTAATTATAAGTGAATTATAATTCAAGCCGCCGGCTTGTCCTGATGCACGGTCTATTTTTTTCATTAATTTCTGCAACATTCGCGGTCTGCACTCTAATTTCCACTTTGTTGAACATCACCTCTCTTCTTCTAGACCTCACCTCTTATTCTTGACCGAAACTCAGATGTTTGAGCGTTCTGATAGCAAACCCTATTCTGTTTCCTCCTACTGTCTCTATCCTCAATTTTCAGCCAAAGGCGGTTGTTGTGCATATGTGCGCAACGATGTCGTTTGTTCTCGTGTCTCTAATTTGGAGTCTTCCGAATTTTCCACCTTTATGGCTTAGGCTCTCTTGCCACTCTACGACTAAATTCATTTGTTCTGTTTATTTATCTCCTAATTCTACTGACTATGCTAAATTCTTCGACTATTTAAACTCCAAAATAGAGCACATTCTCTCTTCTTCTCCTTTCTCTGAAATCATCATATTAGGTGATTTCAATGTTCACCACCGCCAATGGCTTTCTTCTAGTTCTCATGATACAGCTGGTGAACGTCGCCTTCCTTTTCGCTATCCAAAACGACCTTGAGCAGTTGGTGCAGCTCCCTACTCGTATCCCTGATCGTCTTGGAGATGAACCCAACATTCTAGACCTTTTCCTAACTTCTAATCCTTCTCCTTATACTGTTAAACTCTTTCCTCCTCTGGGTTCATCCGATCATCTTCTTATCTCTGTATCCTCTTCCTATCTCTTCAAGTCTTCCGCAGGAAAGACCCCCTTCTACGGAAAGGAAACGCTTGTGGCACTTCGGTGCCGCAAGCTGGTCGGACTTGCGGTCGTACTTCTTTGATTTCCCGTGGAATGATTATTGCTTCCGTGGGAGGGGTCCCTCGGAGTGTGCAGAACTCATTACCGAGGTGATTCTCTCTGGCATGGAGGCATACATTCCATATTCTTTCCCTTCTACTAAACCTAATAAACCTTGGTTTAACTCTGCTTGTTCTCGTGCTATCCGCCGCAGGGATGCTGCCTTCAGGGATTACCGTCGTCTTCAAACTCCAGAAACTCACGCTACTTATATTTCATCCCGGAATCGTGCAAAATCTATCCTTCGTAACACTAAAAACTCCTTTCTCCGTAAAAAATGCAATAATCTTTCTGGTTCCTCTTCTTCACGTTCCTTTCTGGCATTTTGCAAAAAATGTCAACTCTAACTTTGCTTCTTCCTCTTTCCCTCCTTTAATATCTTCCGACGGCACAACTGCTGTTTTACCTTCTTCTAAAGCTGAACTCTTTGCTCAAACTTTTGCCTCTAATTCAACCTTAGACGATTCCGGAGCTATTCCTCCTCCTTCAACCCCCTCTAACTCATTTATGCCTAAAATTAGAATTTCTTCTAAAGATGTCATTTCTGCTCTCTCTGAGCTTAATACTAAGAAGGCGTACGGTCCTGATGGTATTCCTCCTGTGGTTCTCAAAACTTGTGCTTCCGAGCTTGCACCCTGCCTTGGTAAACTATTTCGTCTTTGTCTTTCTACTTCAACCTTCCCTTCTTGCTGGAAACGTGCGCTCATTCAACCTGTGCCGAAGAAGGGGGACCCCTCTCAACCCTCCAACTACCGTCCTATTTCTTTGACCTCCGTTCTCTCTAAAGTTTTCGAATCTATCCTTAACAGGAAGATTTGGAAACATCTCAATTCTTCTAATCTTATCTCTGATCGCCAGTATGGCTTTCGTAAGAAACGCTCTACTGGTGATCTTCTTTCCCTTCTCTCTGACTCTTGGTCCTCCGCTCTTCGGCATTTCGGTGAATCTTTTGCTGTCGCGCTGGACATATCGAAAGCCTTTCGATAGAGTCTGGCACAAAGCTTTGATTTCTAAACTTCCCTCTTTCGGTATCTATCCTTCTCTCTGTGATCTTCTCTCTAATTTCCTTTCCGGTCGTTCTATAGCAGCTGTTGTAGACGGCCACCGTTCATCCTTTAAATCTATTAATAGTGGTGTTCCTCAGGGTTCTGTACTAT
>SEYY01021548.1:27500-52500 GCA_009176605.1 Armadillidium nasatum
GTAGCATACTATGAGCGTAGCTTGCAACTTTGTCACCCGGGACAAAATTTTAGACTGGCACCTCCCCCCTCCCCCATCTTTCATCCAAATTTTCTATTTCCTTGTCTTATTTTGCTATCCTTCATGTTGGGCGCAAAGACAAACAAGGGAGCACACATGCGTGCGCGCGCGCACGCGCACACACGCACACATACATATATATATATATATATATATATATATATATATATATATATATATATATATATATATATATATATATATATATATATATATATATATATATATATATATATATATATATATATATATAATATATATATATAAATTTTCTTTTCTTTTTCAAATAATCCCGAAGTTCTTTTTGCCGCCCCTCTTGCCTGGTACCACCTTGCCCCCCTTTTCCCTAGTTACGCCCCTGGAATTCCATATCGACAACATTTGTGAATTCAAATTATGTCTGAAGCTGCTATCTCTTACCTATTTTGTAATATCAGGTTCAGTCAAAATACCTACCTGGAATCCTTACCCATCATTATTACAAAGATCTTCATGAAACCCAGTTTGATGTCAATTGATGGAAGGAAAACCATTTATAGGTTTGCTAGTGGCATACACTGCACGTTTATTCCTATCAATGATGTGTTGCAATTTGCATGGACCAATTTTTTCACAACATAATCCATGCTATTAATCAATAACTATTTTCCCATTGGAACTAGAAGTAGTTAACTTTTATATATCTAAATTTTAATTGTGAAATGTCGAATATCACTTCACGCGATGACTGCAAACTATACTTGCAGTCTGCTAGAACAAAATTCCATCTATATTCTGGTCTTCTCCAATTTTTTTTTACTACGTCTTCTTATATTCATGGTTTAATAAATATAACAAAAGCTTTTAAGTGTAAAATACCTAAAATCCAGTATTACCATAATCTGAAAAATAAATAAAATTATGATTCGTTATTATAGCAAATCAATATATGAGATTAGGTTTCCTTATTCTTGTCTAGTTTCTCTAATCTCGAAATTCTGTCTTGTTAGAATAAATCCTGGTATAAATCCCAAATCGGTATATTTTGATTAAGTTTAAATCACATATTTTTTACACAAGAAGAATATTCTCAACTTTTCCATGTTGTTTATTTTAATCATTTTATGACAACCCGATCGATACATTAGTGAAATGAATCTGAATCTAGTATATTCCTAATATATATATATATATATATATATATATAATATATATATATATATATATATATATATATATATATATATATATATATTATATATATATATATATATTATAATATTATATAATTTATTACAATACAAAAACAGGAATAAAATAGTGAGAAAACATAGTTTGACTTGATTCATTCTCAGAGTTTTGCTGAAAAGCTGGTTTTGTTTAATCTGTTCACCACTTAATAATTTCCTGCGAATCCAGTCTTCATTTTTGAGTTGCAATGTTATGCAACTTATTTTGCTCTTATTACAATATACAAATGTCTTTTGAACCCCTTTAGTCACATTCCTATTTCAATGAAGGGAAATTGGTGTCTCTCGTGTTTCTGCTCATTATCATTCTCTGACCATTTTTCTTTCCGTACCTTTGAACACTGTCCTCTTAATCTTTCCTAAGCCTGACCATCGAACTATTTTTCCTTAACTTATATATATATATAATATATATATATATATATATATATATATATATATATATATATATATATATATATATATATATATATATATATATATTATATATATATATATATAGAGTTTAAAGTTTGCTAAAGGGGAATCGAACCCGGGCCCTATAGCACAAAAAGCATTGAGTTTTACCACTAAAACTCTATCTTATAGGGCCCGGGTTCGATTCCCCTATAGCAAACTTTAAACTCTAATGTTTAATGTATCTGATCTGCGAGAGAGTTAGCAGACCTTAATTAATTACATATATATATATATATATATATATATATATATATATATATATATATATATATATATATATATATATATATATATATATATATATATATATATATATATATATATATATATATATATGAACCGACCGGGGCCCCGGCCCCGGCTAACCCCGGCCCCGGCTAAAAATCAGGAAAACCGGGGTTTGCCTGCCGGGGTTAAAATGGCAAATTATACTTGAAAGGACAATCCAAAAAATTTTAATTTTCAGCCGATTCTCTTGAAATTTTCAGTGTATATAGCTTTTTTCCTGGTGAAAAAGTCCATTTCTAGCGTTTTTCTGAGTCTATAACTGCTAAAAAGTTTTTTTTTGAGGAGAAATTTGACCCTTTTCAAATGAATGGCGGGGCCAAACCACTTTTCGGAATAACTTGAAATTTGGATGTATATTCATTATTCTATTGCCAACGAAAACATGTAACAGACATTTGTTCCCAGAGTTATAGAAAAAATGTTATAAGCCCAAAACTGAACAACTATAGAAAAAAATTTTTTTTTTTTTAAAAAAAATCCACCTTTTCGGTCAATAAAATTTAAAACAAAGCTATAACTATAACATTCCTTATTTTAGGAGGGTGCATAGAGGAGGGATGGGGCTACAAATTCTTCTCTATACTTTATTCGATGCGAGTCGTTGGTTTCGAGATATAGCTTCTCAAAAAAGGTCCATTTTTGATCAAATTTCAAATATTTCCAAAGTTTGAGAGGCTATATCTAGCTTCAACCAAAAAGCATTTAATAATGCACTAAATAAAAATTGTAGCCCTGTCCCTCCTCTAAACAATATCCAAAAATAAAAAAAAATAATAGGTAGCGTGTTTTTTAAATAATTTTTTTTTACGATTTTTAAAAAAAAAAATTTCAAGTGCTTATATCTTTTTTTCTAGATGTGATATCAAAAATCTGTTCTCATCAATGCAAGAAATTGAGGCTAAGATTATTCAGTTAAATTTTCAGCTCATGTGGACCAGTGGTTTGATCCCGTTATTCATTTTTTCAACTTTGTGTTCAAATAACTTTCAAACCGTTATAGACTCAGAAAAATGCTCAAAATCAACTCAGAACTTTGGGAAAAAATGCATATTCCCTGAAAATTTCAGCTCAATCAGTCAAATAATAAAAAAAAATATTTTAAACAAAATATAAGAAAATTAAGATATTTCTTCTTGCTTTTTTAAAATTTTCTCTTTTTTTCTGTTTCTTTTGACTACTCCTTTTCTACTAGTGAATGTTCATTTTTGTGTTTTGATTTTATGCCCCCATAAAGATTTGGTTGAAAAATTTTTTACTTGTACCACCCGGAGGTCCTCTTCTAATTTTCTGACTGCAGATGTTACATTTAGCTATTTCGAGCCTATCCTGAAACATTGTAAAGTACTTCCATGCTGCTGAAGCTGATATTTTAACCATATTGATTGAAGTATAAAAACATTTTTTTTTTAAAATAATGTAGCTATGATTCAAGTTTCATACATAGCAATGATATAACAATGATATGTATAAATATAGGTTATATTGATAAGTTTATATCTTACATTTTTCAAACTTTACTTTGTGGGCTTATAGGTAAAGCTGTTGAATCAGTATTATGAATCAAAAATTTTTTTTTTTAATTTTTGGACTTTTTATCATACAAAATCTGTAATTTACTGACATTTTTTCCGGAGAAAATGCATATAATCATTAATTTAATTAAGTGAATGCTGGCTATTCTACGCCTTTCATATAATTAAATAAACCTCAATTAACTTTATATCTAATTGTTTTAGCCTAAAATTTTAGTGCTTTTGACCTCTTTACAAATTTTAGGCAACCCCGGCCAGAACCCCGGCCCCGGCAAAATTCCAGCCCCGGTCGATCCATATATATATATATATATATATATATATATATATATATATATATATATATATATATATATATATATATATATATATATATATATATATATATATATATATATATATATATATATTACGTTTCATTTTTACGAGTCAAATCACTAAAGGGGAAAAAAAATTAATACGTTTTTTCTCTTAAGATTTTCCGAATTTTGATTAAGAATTTTTATTGCAAATATTGAAATTGGTTTTTCCATATTGGAAGCAATCATGTTTTTCCTCGTATTTTATCTCGGACCATTCAATATGGATTTTTTCGAGTATAACATTTGTTAAAGATCTCTTAACCAAACGTTGTTTAAGGTGATTTCGAAGAACTTTATGACTCATTAGAGTCTTGCCATTATTGCGATTGGAGAAACCGTAAATTCGTGTGTGAACTGTGGAATATGTTAGTCTGTGTACTCTAAATACCTTGATTTGTATGTTTATTATGTATGTATTGATTTTAATTCCTCTTTTATTTTAGATTTCACTTATCCTACTGCAATGATGTAACGTTTTACAAATTCAATTTTACATTTTCACAATTCAGTTTCACATTTCTCGAAACGTTCGCTGGACCTATATATCGATTAATCTTGCTCAGCCAAATTTCAAGCCAAACAAATATAGAACTAGTGTTCAAGACTGATTTTATTATACATTATATATTCTTTTTCTATTTTTAAAACAGTTTTGTTCTTCAATTGTTAAATGACAAATAACCAAATCATTTTATATATTCTTGTCTTATTCACATTTTTCAAAACTCCTACCCCACGGGCATTGCCCTATTCCAGAAGGACAGCTCTCTAGGAAGTTACTTTCTAGAGTCCGCTCGAGTTATCGAACCAGAAGGTTTTATCATATATACCAGTTACCATACTGTGCGAGCAAAACTGTTTCAACTCTACTACTAATAATGATATTAAGCCTGATCGTAACACTTCCCTTTTAAATAATAACATGAATAAAAATATCTTACAAATAATTTTTATACAAACAAATTATATTCAAAAAAAGAGAAAAAATATACATACAAAAAGAAAAGAAAGAAAAATCTTATTTTAGGCGCCATCCCTGACCATAAACTCTGTACATGACTAAAGCTTTATTATTCCAGACATTTTTTTTAATGCCATCTGTTGGTGAAAGCAAAAAAAATATTTCACTTTAATTAGATATAATGCCTGCCTCTTCAAATTTAATATATATATATATATATATATATATATATATATATATATATAATATATATATATATATATATATATATATATATATATATATATATATATATATATATATATATATATATATATATATATATATATATATATTTTACACATCACCACCACTCACGGGCATAGCTCTATTCAAGGAGGGGGTGTCAGAAAAATAAAAGTAAAGTAGAAGATTAAAAACAATAAAAAATAATAATAACAATAATAATTAAAGATAAAAACGACCCCTGTAGGACCCATCTAACGCAAATTTCTTAGGTGTGCGCAGACGCGGGCCTTAAAGAAATTGAGATTAAATTCGGCAGGAAATACAGAAGATGGGAGAGAATTCCACAGAACAGATGTGGCAGGAAAGAAAGCGGCACCACAGCGGACAAGCCTGGGGTTGCCTATGTCCACGCAAAATTGATGCGCAGACAATGCACCCCTTGTGCTACGAGACGACGACGTAAAGGTGGAGGTATACAGGTGGATAGTTCTCCTCGAGCATTTGCCGCTGTAGTACCTATAGAAAAGAGACAAGGCACCAACGTCGCGTCGCAAAGATAGAGAATCAAGTGAGTTAGAAAGAGCGGAACAGTTTATAAGTCTTTTAGCCTTTGACTCAACCTTATCCAAAAGACGGGTGAAACCTGAGCCACCCCAGATATGAGAGCAGTACTCCATACAAGGGCGGATGAGACCCTTGTATAATTGGAGTAACTGCGAGGAAGGAAAAAATTCTCGCAGTCTAAACAGAACTCCCAGATTCTAATATATATATATATATATATATATATATATATATATATATATATATATATATATATATATATATATATATATATATATATATATATATATATATATAATAATATCAAAATCCGCCCCCAGGAAGCATTACCCCTGTCAGTATAGGTTTATTCGAGAATGAACCAAGGGTTTCACTGGCTGACGTCAAACGTCTGCTGGCTGGCGAAACCTATCACGGATGCCGATTTTGATTCATATATATATATATATATATATATATATATATATATATATATATATATATATATATATATATATATATATATATATATATATATATATATATATATATATATATATATATATATATATATATATATAAATAATGTTTTTAACATAATGTTGATTTTGCATCTTCAATAAAAAGGAAAAAGATGGACGTAAAAGGTAATAAAACATAAAAATAAATCTGTGAAAACCACTGGCTTGAATGTGACCCAATGGAACATCAGGAAAAACAATCATATATTTTTATAATAAAAATCTGAAGCAAATGCAGCGTATCAAAAATGCTTGTTTTTTTCTTGTTATATATATATATATATATATATATATATATATATATATATATATATATATATATATATATATATATATATATATATATATATATATATATATATATATATGTGTGTGTGTGTGTGTGTGTGAAAAAAATTCATTTCTACCGGCTTCGATGCAATGTCAGTAGCGTCGCTACTAAATAATGTGTATCTCTCTCTCTCTCTCTCTCTCTCTCTCTATATATATATATATATATATATATATATATATATATATATATATATATATATATATATATATATATATATATATATATATATATATATATATATATATATATCGGTCGAATCTTACGTGATAGATGTTATTAGGAGACCTGGTAGAACTATAATTATCTATTGTATTTATAATGTTAGCTCGAAGGAAATAGACATAAGAATATAATTAAGAGGAATTTATTTCTAAATATATTTAAATATAAAAAATACTTTGGAAGTAACTTAAGTCTTTGTTATTTTTCTCTTCTTTTTAATTAAATAAAGATTACTATACATTGTTCTTTATATATATATATATATATATATATATATATATATATATATATATATATATATATATATATATATATATATATATATATATATATATATATATATATTATATTTATTTATATTTATCACGTTTCTGACTTTCGTGGGGTTGTGCCCGCCACAATTCCCTCACAAACATACCCATTCCTACCTTTCATCCCCTTCCACCACCACCCTCCATCTTATATATATATATATATATATATATATATATATATATATATATATATATATATATATATATATATATATATATATATATATATATATATATATATATATAGTTTGGTGAAATTAAAAATAGATATTCCTTATATTAATGTCAGTTCCAAGAATAATAATTATTAGTGAGTCCTTTGTATCTTTCTTTTAAGTGGATGTTTTATTTTTGAAGTAAAATGCAAAGAAATTATAAAAATTTCTTTGTTTCTTTAACCAATTATTTTTTATTAGAAACTTTGTGCTTTTTGGTGAGGTTTGTAAAAGTCTACTGCAACAATTAACTTTTTATTTAGATAAATAAGTAATAATTTCATATTATTACGTCGCTACCCTAATTATTTTTATCTCTTTCTGCTTTTTTATCTCTAAGCAAGTAATTATTATAGAATTATATATAATGATAATGATAATAATAATAATAATTATAATAATACAATGTAATAATATAATAACAATAGTAATAATAATAAAAAATAATTATAGAAAATAATAATGAATAACAATATCGGTACAAATATATTGATATTGATAATAATAATAATAATAATAATAATAATGCAATATAATAATATAATAACAATAGTAATAATAATAAAACTTAATTATAGAAAATAATAATAATAATAATAATAATATAATAATACTAATAATAATAATAATAATAATAATAATAATAATAATAATAATAATAATAATAATAATAATAAAATCGGTACAGAAGTTTGAATCAGAAATGCATGAAAAATAATAATAATAATAATAATAATAATAATAATAATAATAATAATGGAACAAAATTTTGAACCAGATATGCATAAGAATAAGATTCTTGCTTTTCAATAAGCCAAATTGTTTCTTAATAATATATAAAGGAGAAGTCCTTTGAGTAGCATCATAATTAACTTTTTCTGTGCTATACTCAACTTTTTTTCACACCTTTTTATACAGAAGTTGTATGGATATGTACATTATTTTATATATATATATATATATATATATATATATATATATATATATATATATATATATATATATATATATATATATAATATATATATATATATATATATATATATATATATATATATATATATATATATATATATATATATATATATTCCCTACTTTCTGACTCTTGGTCCTCCGCTCTTCGGGGTTTCGGTGAATCTTTCGCTGTGGCGCTAGACATATCGAAAGCTTTCGATAGAGTCTGGCACAAAGCTTTGATTTCCAAACTTCCCTCTTTCGGAATCTATCCTTCTCTCTGTGACCTCCTATCTAATTTCCTTTCTGGTCGTTCTATAGCAGCTGTTGTAGACGGCCACCGCTCTCCTATAAATCTATAAATAGTGGTGTTCCTCAAGGATCTGTCCTTTCTCCAACTCTTTTTCTAATTTTCATCAATGATCTTCTCTCTATTACTTCGTCTCCTATACACTCCTATGCCGATGACTCCACCCTTCATTATTCCTTTCAATTTGAAAGACGTCCCTCCCAACAGCAGTTATTAGACGCAAGAAGGATTGCCTTGGAGCAACTGACCTCTGATCTATCTCTCATTTCAAATTGGGGCAGAGAAAACATGGTCGTTTTCAATGCCTCAAAAACTCAATTCCTCCATCTTTCTACTCGACACAATCTTCCACACAACTATGACATCTTCTTCGAAAACACTCAACTCAAACCTTCATCTGTTCTCAATATTCTCGGTGTTTCTTTTTCTCATGATCTTTCTTAGAAAGATTACATTATTTCTCTCTCTAAACAAGCTTCTAAGAGGTTGGGTGTTCTGTGCCGCCTTCGTAGTTTTTTTACGCCACCCCAGTTGCTTGCTCTGTATAGGGGTGTTGTTCACCCCTGTATGGAGTACGCCTCGCATATCTGGGGTGGTTCCACACATACAGCTCTTCTTGAAAAGGTGGAGTCTAGGGCTTTTCGTCTTATCAACTCTCCTGCTATTACTAACTCTCTCCAATCTCTTTCTTCCCGTCGAACTGTTGCGTCCCTCTTTCTATACTATCGCTTTTACAACGGACATTGCTCTTCTGAACTCTCACGTCGCATATCTCCTCCACTGAGAAGGGCTCGTGCGACACGTCTTTCTACACAGTCTCATCCTTTCTCTGTCCAACTCTCCGACCCCAGACTTAACCGCTATGCTCAATCTTACATGTACTCTACTGGTAAAGTCTGGAACACACTTCCTTTATCTGTTTTCCCAACTTCCTTTGACTTGCACACTTTTAAACGCCGTGTATCTGTGTCACGTCGGCCATTAGCGACCCCGAATCCGATTCAGCTTCCCAACTCTGGTGGAAAATTGGTAGGCCTCCGGCCTTTGCCCACCGGAGGAGACATAAAAAAAAAATAATATATTATATAATATATATATATATATATATATATATATATATATATATATATATATATATATATATATATATATATATATATATATATATATATATATTATCTTTATCCCTATTTTTACACTTGTTAATAGAAAACTGTTAACTTTTTAATTCTAAAATTTTTAGATTTTGAGAATTATATAGTTCAAAAATTCTAAAAAATTCTAAAAATCTAAAAAAAAATTTAAGAATTAAAAAATTAGCAGTTTTATAAATAAGTGTAAAAATAGGGATAAAGAAAACTAAATAAATATTAAAGTGAATTTAAAATTTAATATAAAAAATATATATTATATATATTATATATATATATATATATATATATATATATATATATATATATATATATATATATATATATAATATATATAATATATATATATATATATATATATATATATATAGTGTTTCATAATATATCAACTCATCAAATCAAATCACCTAAACATAAAAACTTCACTTTTTTTTTTTTTTTTTTGGCTTTATTTATTTATTAATTTAAAACTTTTTTTTTTTTTTTTTTTTTTTTTTTTTTTTTTTTTTTTTTTTTTTTTTTTTTTTTTTTATTAATTTATTTTTTTTATTTATTTATTTATTTTTTTTGCATATATGTAAAATAAATTTATTAAAACTCTTGTTGAGTGAGCATATAAAATTTCTTCTTAACATATAAATCTTTCGAAAGAATTGTTTTTCCTGAAATCATTCGTTAACAGGTTTCTCGAACTTTAGATTAATAAAATATTTTGGAAAGAATTTTCAGAAAAATCTTATTTTTTGGGGGGGTGGGGAGGGGGGAGGAAAGTTGTGTTGAGAAATTGAAAATTTCCCCAAGTTTAAGAGCTCAAATTGATTTTTAAGTAATGAGTCAAAATTTGAATTTTATTAAATAGAAAAATTACCTTTACATTTATGTTCGTCGGCGTATGCAAATAAGTGCGGTGACTGTAAGGAGGCTTACGTAGGGGAGCCTATTTGTTCTTTCCTCCAAGGATCGATAAAAAAAGAAATCTTTCATCAGAATTTCTAATCAATTATACCCCCTCCTCCACCTTTATTCGGCAATATTCTCATTCTTTCTAAAGGAATCAATCACTGTGTAAAGGATGCTAAATTTTGGAGTTTTTATCAAGCAGAGGAACCAGACCTCCAAATATTGCAGGGAAAGCCAAAAGCCCACTTTTTTTTTTTTTTTTTTTTTTTTTTTTTTTTTTTTTTTTTTTTGAAAATTTTTTTTTTTTTTTTTTTTTTTTTTTTCATCTAAAATCCGAAAAACGGGGGAAATTTTTTTTCTTCCATTTTCATCTTTAAATGTAATTGCATATAATGTTTTTGTTTATATTCAAGTTGTATTGTAATTTAAAGTTTGATAAACTAAGAGCTATTCTTTGTTACAACAATACTCTGTGATCCGCAAGAAAATTAGAGCATTAATGGACTGAATTTCAAATGCTGAAAGCACCAACAGAGCAAAGTACAAGTTTTGCAATAATGAAATAATGGAAGAAGAATTAATACATGCAAAGGAAGAATAGGCAGAAAAATGGATTTCTATTTTTATCCTGATTATTTAACAGGTTTTACTGCATTCAAGATAAAAATGTTTCTGAAAATCATGGTTTAGCGATCAAATTCTGAACTTAAACAAGGAGAAATCTGCAAAGTGGTGATTTACATGGAGAATCCGACATCGAAAGCAAGCAATTCACCACCAGGATTTTGAAAAATTTTCCTGTAACTTCTGAGCTTTCTCTAAAGTTGAATTCTGCCTCAAATGAATGGGCGTTTTCTACTATTTGTCTTGTTTGGACTAAGTTAAAGAATCATCTAAGAATAGGAAAAAAAAGAATAAAACATGTGAAAATTAATAGGAAATTAGACTTAAACAGTGTACCTTGAATCATGTGATGAAGATTGGCCACCGTTATATATATATATATATATATATATATATATATATATATATATATATATATATATATATATATATATATATATATATATATATATATATATATATATATTATAGCAAATGAACTTAGAAACATTCATTTAAATAGAGAGAAAAAGACCTATTATTATTATTTTACTTAAAAATTTCATTTAATTTATTATTTAATTATTTGATAAAAACCAAAGTGGGCAAAGTAAACAGTTTTCTCCAAATGGGCTTTTATTTATTTATTTATTTAAAAAAAAAAAAAAAAAAAAAAAAGCTCCGGGTGGAATGTGGAAGAATATTATGGCATGAATGGACTGAAGTTTCAATGTATAAAAGCACTATCAAAACGCAAATATTGCAACAATAAAATGAAGAAGATTAACATATACACAGGAAGAGTTGGCAATTTCTAATTATATCATGATTATTTAGCAGGTTTTAGTGCATTCAGGATAAAAGATACAGATCTATTTCCAAAAATTATGTTTACCAATCAAATCCTGAACTTACACAAGGAGAAACTAGTAAAGTGGTTGTCTGTCATGAAGAATCAGACACTGAAAAACAGGGTTATGTCAATTTTTCTTTGCAATTTACGGAGCTGTCCACCGAATTCTACCTCAAATGAAGGGTGTTTTCAACGTTTTATCTCGTTTAGACTAAAGGAATCGAGGAATTGAAAACAACTTCAAAACATTTGAAAATTAATAGGCAAGTAAACTTTAAAACAGTACTTTGCAGAATAAATGATGAAAATTGGCCACTTCTGTTATTAATTAATTAATATATTTATATAATATATATATATATAATATATATATATATATATATATATATATATATATATATATATATATATATATATATATATATATATATATATATATATATATACAATTTGATATTTTTATATATATATCTTTATTTGAATAATATTTATATTATATATATAATATATATATATAATATATATATATATATATATATATATATATATATATATATATATATATATATATATATATATATATATATATATATATATAGCAAATGAATTTGCAAATATTTTACTATATAAATTTAAAAGTTTTTATTTTGCTTGTATTTCATTTATGTTTAATTATTCTGAAAAAAAAAACCAGAGTGGGAAAAGAGCGTTTTTTTAAGTGTTTTTTTTCGGGTTGTGCCCACAACTGCCAACCCTGAAATATTGTCATACCAAACCAGATTTAAATGAAATATCTTTGAAGTGAAAAATTATTCATTTGAATATTTGTTCACTATACATCTGTTCATTCTTTTTCTTCAGCCTCCAGGTAGGCATTTTCTGCTTGTTAGTCGGTACAGCCTCCCTCTCCAGTTTCTAAAATCCGCAAAATCGTTGCTCATCCTCAGCTCATCCAGTTCAGGGAAACCATGTTTCTCTACCACGGTCTCCACCTCATCTTTCCACCTCCTCTCAGTCTTCTTCCCTTGTTCACGCAAAGAAACAGATGTTTGGAATGAAACTTTGATCAAAATACAACATAACACAAAATATTATTAAACATTTAAACCATCTGACTTCCCACATATATCTGTGTTAAATTTTTATAAAAAATAAATTAAATAATTTTAACCACAATTAAACATATTTTTTCTCCAAATATTAGTTATTACAGTGAAAAGTTTGTAATAATTTTGTTATTAATATTAAATTTTGTTTAATATTGCTTAAATATTTAATATTATATACTGTTTGATTATCACAATACTTATTTCAAATCATTGTTATTTGGCTTGAAATAAAATGAGAGAAAAAGCACCCTTATTAACGAGACGGCTAAAAAATACTTTTAAAATGCTGATATATATATATATATATATATATATATATATATATATATATATATATATATATATATATATATATATATATATATATATATATATATATATATATATATATATATATATATATATATAGATAGAGAGAGAGAGAGAGAGATATATATATATAGTTTTGAAAAAATTTCATTTTGTAAACGTGAAGAACTTCTTGTTTGATATTAATTAAAGCTTAATTTAGAGACTCATTATTTAAAATAGTTGAAAATGATATTCTAAGATATCAAAACATTATCTGTTTGCAAAGTAGCAACATTATCCCATTAAGTAAGTAATATTATAACTATAAAGAAGTCGTTGAGCTACAGTATCTCATTTATTAGGTTGTTCTAGACCAACATATATATATATATATATATATATATATATATATATATATATATATATATATATATATATATATATATATATAATATATATATATATATATATATATATATATATATATATATATATATACCACTTTGAGCATCTTACAGATTGATATTTGGTACGTTGTACCATTCTGACTTTCCATTATATATATATATATATATATATATATATATATATATATATATATATATATATATATATATATATATATATATATATATATATATATATATATATATATATATATATATATATATATATATATATATATATATATAGATTTAAACAATATATCGTAAACGTTTTCATAAAATGAGATTCTATTGTTGGAAATCAATGTATTATTTGATGTGAACTAATTCCGATATCGATAAAAAATCTCTTGTATTGTAATTTGACCTAGCAATCGATAGTTCGAAAAATCATTTAATCATATATATATATATATATATATATATATATATATATATATATATATATATATATATATATATATATATATATATATATATATATATATATATATGGACCGACCGGGACCCCGGCAAAAAATCAGGGAAAACCGAGGTTTGCCTGCTTGGGTTAAAATGGCAAATTATACTCATTAATGGTGGATTAAATATAAGAAAATTAAGATTTTTCTTCTTGTTTTTTTCAGTATTTTCTTTCTCTTTTCTGTTTCTTTTGACCGCTCCTCTTCTGCTAGTGAATGTTCATCTTTGTGTTTTGATTTTAGATGCCCCTATAAAGATTTGATTGAAAAATATTTACTTGGGTCACCCAGAGATCCTCTTCTAATTTCCTGACTGCGAATGTTACATTTAGCTATTTCGAGCCTATCCTGAAACATTGAAAAGTACTTCCATTCTGCTGAAGCTGATCTTTTAGCCATAGTGAATTGAAGGTATAAACAAAATAATAATTTTGAAATAAAGTAGCTAAATGATACAAGTTTGATACATAGCAATAAAATAACAAATATGTAAATACAGGTTATGTTGATAATTTTATATCTTACATTTTTTCAAACTTTAACTTAGGGTCTTACCTAAGAAAACCTGTTGAATCACTATTGTGAATCACAAGGAAAAATTTTTATTTTTTTTTATTTTTTGTAGTTTTTTAAACTTTTATTATACAGATTATGTAATTTTCTAAAAAAAAATTCTGAAAAATGTATAATCATTAATTTAAGTGAATGTTGACTATTCTATTCCTTCCTTATTATTAAATAAATCTCAATTAAAATTAAATCTAATTTTCTTAACCTAAAATTTCAGTGCTTTTTGACCTCTTTACAAATTTTAGGCAGCACACCCCCGGAAAAATTCCAGCCCGGTCGGTCCATATATATATATATATATATATATATATATATATATATATATATATATATATATATATATATATATATATATATATATATATATATATATATATATATATATATATATATATATATATATATATATATATATATATATATATATATATATATATATATATATATTATATATATATATATATATATATATATATATATATATATATATATATATATATATTATATATATATATATATATATATATATATATATATATATATATATATATATATATATATATAATATATATATATATATATATATATATATATATATATATATATATATATATATATATATATATATATATATAAATATATATATATATATATATATATATATATATATATATATATATATATATATATATATATATATATATATATATATATATATATATATATATATATATATATATATATACAGTGCTGTGCAAATTAGTTCGGACAGTGTTAAATTTTGCAACTTTTTCATAATAAGCCCAACTTTTTTGCAATGCTACAAAAGGTTATCTTATGTTTTAAGATATAAGAGTTCTGGTATCTGGCAACTGTTCTGGTGGTATCTGGCAATTATTCTGGTGGTATTATGTTGTCAACACATCTTAGCAAACACGGCAGTGCAACTGCAGGACTTGTGGACTTAAGTTGTTGCTGTGAACGTGTTCAGTTTTACTTGGTTTTCATGATGGATATCACTCCGAAGAAGCGTGCAAGTATTGTATCGCTCTTAGAAAGCATAGTGGTTTTAGCATCAGACAGATTTCTGAGAAAATGAAGGTGGCTAAATCAACCGTTGGCGATATCCTGAAAAGAAATGAAGACATTGGTGAACCTTCAACACTTCGACGAGGAAGATGTGGAAGAAAACGCAAGACAACACCTCACGATGACAAGATTATCATCAGAAATAGTGTAAAGGATCCTAAGAAAACAAGTGCAGACCTTCGCAGAGATCTGTCTTCAGCAGGCGTAAATGTTTCTTCTTCAACTGTCCGAAGAAGGCTTCTTGAGGTTGGCAGACTTGCCAGAAAACCGCAAAAGAAACAGTTATTGACATCTGTTATGAAGAAAAAACGTCTTCGCTGGGCACGTAAGTATGCTGGATGGACGGCTGACGACTGGAGGAAAGTAATCTTTTCAGATGAATCGCATTTTGAAGTACATGGTTACAGGTCACAGGTCGTGAGACGAAGCAAAGGTGAACCACTTCTGTCAGGACATATTCAACAAGCGCCCAAAAATCCACCTAAGAAGATGTTTTGGGGTAGTTTTAGTGCTAAAGGTACAGGGCGGCTTATTAATGTTGAGGGCATGATGAACAGTGATAAATACAAGGCAATTTTGCAGACTCACTTGCTTCCTATGATGAGAAGGGATTTTCCTGATGGAGATGGCATTTTTCAGCAGGATCTTGCTCCATGCCATACTTCACGCAAAATGCTCTCATTCTTTAATGAAAGTGGACTAACAATTTTAGACTGGCCTGGAAATTCTCCTGACATAAATCCCATAGAAAATCTATGGGCTATAATCAAACGTAGGCTCCAGAAAGAAGACTGTTTGACAATGCGAAAGCTGATTTGTACTGTTATTAACGTCTGGTACCATGATGAAGAAATGTCAAAAATGTGTTCAACATTGGTCGAATCTATGCCAACTCGAGTGCAAATGCTTGTAAAAGCGCGAGGAGGTCATACCTCCTATTAAATATATCAACTCTTATACCCTCGACATGTTTTTTTTTAAATAAACTTCAATATAGCAAATAATTGTATTATTTCACCACTGTCCGAACTAATTTGCACAGCACTGTATATATATATATATATATATATATATATATATATATATATATATATATATATATATATATATATATATATATATATATATATATATATATATAATATATATATATATATATATATATACACACAAAAGCCATTTAAAAAAGTCAGTTTTTGGAGTATAACAATCTATGGCCGATTAAAAACCGACATGTCCCGATACACGGCGTTTAAAAGTGTGTAAGTCAAAGGAGAATGGGAAAACAGATAAGGGAAGTGTGTTTCAGACTTGACTAGTAGAGTACAGGTAAGACTGAGAATAGCGGTTAAATTTAGGGTCAAAGAGTTGGACAGAGCAAGGATGAGACTGTATAGGAAGATGTGTCGCACGAGCCCTTCTCAATGGAGGAGGTTTGTGACATGATGATTCAGAAGAGCAATGTCCTTTCTAATATCGATATTATAGAGAGAGTGACACAACAATTTGAGGGGCAGGAAGAGATTGAAGAGAGATTATAAGACGAAACGCCCTAGACTCCACCATTTCTAGAAGAGTTTTATGTGTGTAACCACCCCAAATGTGTAAGGCGTACTCCATACAGGGGCGAACAACACCCATGTAAATTTCAAGCAACTGGGGTGGTGTAAAGAAATCAGGAAGGCGTCTCAGAACACCTAACATCTTAGAAACTTCTTTCAAAGTGAAAGGAGCAATAAAGTGTGAAGTCATCAGCTTGGGAATGGATAGTATGATGAAATAATAGAGAGAAGGTCTTTAATATTATATATATAATATATATTATATATATATATATATATATATATATATATTATATATATATATATATAATATATATATATATATATATATATATATTATATATATATGAGTTTGTGGATTTGTATGTATGTACGTACGTGCGTGTATACTTTTATGTGTGTTCATACATCTAGCCTTGGAAACCAGACAATTCAAAACGTCTTGTATCATACTTCATACTTGTTAATCACAATCAGTAAACAAAAATTTCTTTACCTAGCATTGAATTCTAAAATTATTATGAGTATAATTACTTTTCACAGGTTTTCTCTTTATATATGTACAGTATTGTTAACTGATGCTTGTAACCTTTACTAACCTGCAACGTTACTCAATGAGGGTAAGTTCTGACATGCAATTATTCAGTTCTGCAACAGTTTGATCTGAAAATGACTAAATCTCTATCATTAAGGCAATTATACCATCGACCGGAGAGTACACCACATGTAGTTGACAATGTAGCCAAATTGTTCAGTTTCAATATAGATTCGTTCGAGTTAGCTACTGTTGCTGCTCTCGTGATAAGAATGACAAAGAAAATGAGGAAGGAAGAGCCAGCAATTCTGGTAGAATGGCGTATATATATATATATATATATATATATATATATATATATATATATATATATATATATATATATATATATATATATATATATATATATATATATATATATATATATATATATAATATATATAAAATGTCATTGCTGGGATAATGTATGCAATTTGCTAAATGACATTTTGTGGAAATTTTTTATCTTTATATGTATTTTTTATTTTTATTTTTTTGTATATTTACATTCACCACAATTTATCATATATATATATATTATATATATATATATATATATATATATATATATATATATATATATATATATATATATATATATATATATATATATATATATATATAATATATATATATATATATATATATAATATATATATATATATATATATAATGTGTGTGTGTGTGTGTGGTGTGTACTAAAAGTTTTACTCCAGAGATTTTGTAAGCTGATTTATGCCACCTAAATAAAAATAATTTTGTTTTCTATTTTTTTCCATTATTTATTGAAAAAAAAATTAACGTAATATAATTTTGTATATTATATTATTATATATGTAAGCAATTTTAGAATTGATTATTTAATTCAAAATAATTAATTCAATTACTAGTAATTAATATTTCGTACCTCATCTGGCTGGTGAAATGCTTCCACACACAGTAAGTACGATACTTTTAATGATTCATCCAACTTTGAGGATGCGAAAGAGTTCAGGCCTTTTAAAAGGCTTATTTCAACAAAAGGGTTGAAAATATTTGTGCAGTTATTCAGATTGTGTCAGACCATAAATAATTCAATTGATCAGTTTTGTACATTTTCAAGTGTGCTCATTATCATAACTCTTCGTAGATTTAATCAACAGGGGGACCACAGAAGCTTGTATTGGATTAATTATTAGCTTAGGTACTTATCTACAAATAAATATTTAATTTAGGAATATTATATATTAGTATATGGGTTGCACATAAGTAAAGTTAGGACTCCGGGGGTGCACAAGCAAAAAAAGGTTGGGACCTCTAGATTTAATCAAAATGTTTCATAACATAATGTATTGTTAGCGCCTATCCTAAGGAAGCAACTTCTGCTTTTGGAACAACAACAGCAACAACAACAGCAACAACAACAACAACAACAACAACAACAACAACAACAAAAACAAAACAAAAAAAAAAGACATAAAACACAAGATTTTTGCTAGTTGATAAAAATATCGTTGTAACAACTTGGAGGTATTCCATGTATTGAAATCTTTGGTCTATACTATATAGTCTAAATTAAATATTTACCTCCTTTTGTATATAAAATTATTTACATTTATAAAATATTTTTAAAAAATTACACCCAAACAAAACATATTTTAAGGTCATCCTTCTTTACTTATTTTAGGATTAAAATTTTGACGTAAAAAATCTGAATTTACTTCTCTCTCTTCTCCTCCATCTTTCTTTCAGTCAGGCTTCTTTGTTTTCTGGATTTAAATTATTATCCCTTATAGAGACTTTCTGGAGACCTTTCTGGTCTCTCTTTCATAATCCTTCCGTTCAAATGCTTCTCATATGTTTCTGTCTCATCGACTTCTAACACTTCATCCATCTATCTATCTATCTATCTATCTATCTATCTATCTATCTATCTATCTATCTATCTATCTATCTATCTATCTATCTATCTATATATATATATATATATATATATATATATATATATATATATATATATATATATATATATATATATATATATATATATATATATATATATATATATATATATATATTACGATTTATACATCTCTAGAGACATAATGTAAACTATAAATCTAGTAAAGATAATATTATTTCTTCCATTTTTCAATAATTTATACTCTTCTATATGGTCTTTTATTATTATTATTATTTTTTGTATTATTATTATTATTATTATTATTATTATTATTATTATTATTATTATTATTATTATTATTAGAAGTAGTAGTTGTACTTTTGTACTTTTATTTTAGTATTATTGTTATTATTATTATTATTATTATTATTATTATTATTATTATTATTATTATTATTATTATTATTATATACATATAAAGCTTATATTATAAACTGGACAGTTTACTCATTGGAAGTCTGTCGATCACGTACGAATTGCCATGAAGAAGATTAATAAACTGCCTCACTCAAGGGCCATTTTCTGCTCCATCTCCTTAATGGCCTTTTTTCGATAGGTTATATGTAATAAATTATTTAGATAATATATATATTTATTTATTTATTCTATATATTATTATTATTATTATTGTTTGTATTAGTTATAATAGTAGCCGTAGTAAACCGTAAAAATGGCTCAAAAAATGTCACAAAATTTTAAACGCAGAAAAGACATATTACTTTAAAAAAAAGTAGCTTCACCAATTCATTTTTCTAATAATAATTAAAAAATTATTGTAAAATTGTGGCCATTTTTTCGTTGGGACATGTCCTATTTTGTAGTAATAGTAGTAGTAGTAGCCATTATTATATTTTTGGTTTGTCATATTTGGTACACATAATAAAATATTATTTAATTTTCTATTAATTCGTACTATTAATTATTTTATTTTTTGTGTGCAAAACTAAATGTAAAAATTAAATTAAAATAAACGTAAAATTAAGTCAAATTAAAATAAATTTAAAAATTAAATTTTGAAAATTCGCATTTTTTAGTTACATATAAATTGTAGTTGAATTTTCCGTAGATTTATTTTCTTTTCTCCATATATTATTAATCTTATAACTCTCTCTCTCTCTCTCTCTCTCTCTCTCTCTCTCTCTCTCTCTCTCTCTCTCTCTCTCTCTCTCTCTCTCTCTCTCTCTCTCTCTCTCTCCTGTCTCTTTCTCTCTTCTCTTTCTCACTCTTTCTCTCTTCTCCCTCTTTCTCACTACTTCCTCTTCCTCTCTCTTCTCCCTCTTCCTATCTCTCTTCTCTCTCTCTTTCTCTTTTCTCTCTCTCTCTCTCTCTCTTTCTCTCTTCTCTCTTCTCTCTTTCTCTCTTCTCTCTCTCTCCCTCTCTCTCTCTCTCTCTTCTCTCTCTTCTCTCTTCTCTCTCTCTCTCTCTTCTCTTCTCTCTCTCTCTCTCTTCTCTCTCTCTCTCTCTTTCTCTCTTTCTCACTCTTTCTCTCCTCTTTCTCCTCTCCCTCTTCCTCTCTCTTCTCTCTCTCTCTCTCTCTCTATCTCTCTTCTCTTCTCTTTCTCTCTTTCTCTCTCTCTTCTCTTTCTCTCTTTCTCTTTCTCTCTCTCTTTCTCTTTCTCCTCTTTCTCTTTCTCTCTCTCTCTCTCTCTCTTCTCCCTCTTTCTCACTACTTCTCTCTCTTCCTCTTCCTTCTTCTTCTCTCTCTTTCTCTCTCTCTCTCTCTCTTCCTTTCTCCCTCTTTCTCTTTTCTCTCTCTTCTCTCTCTCTCTTTCCTCTTCCTTTCTCTTCTCCCTCTTTCTCTCTCTCTCTTCTCTCTTCTCTCTCTCTCTCTCTCTCTCTCTCTCTCTCTCTCTCTCTCTCTCTCTCTCTCTCTCTCTCTCTCTCTCTCTCTCTCTCTCTCTCTCTCTCTCTCTCTCCATGGTTTCGCCGAAATGTTTGTATTAATTAGTAAATATCACCGGACCCAATGCCTTAGGATTGTAAATATATTTTTTTTATTTGTTTTAAATGTTTTTTCTTAGTCGAAAACAAAGAAAATATTTTTATTTGCTCAAAATATAAAATTTTGTAATAAACTTAGTAAATTATGTAAGTTATAAATCATATCATAATAAATTGCAATAAAGAAGTTACCTATTCTGTATATATATATATATATATATATATATATATATATATATATATATATATATATATATATATATATATATATATATATATATATATATATATATATATATATATATATATATATATATATATATATATATATATATATATATATATATATATATATATATATATATATATATATATATATATATATATATATATATATATATATATATATATATATATCTCTTGAAACACACACACTCAAGCCTTCATTTCTCTTTAATATTCTCGGTGTTTCTTTTTCTCGTGATCTTTCTTGGAAAGATCACATTATTTCTCTCTCTAAATAAGCTTCTAAGAGGTGTTTTGAGGCGCCTTCAGAATTTCTTTACTCCATCCCAGTTTCTTGCTCTCTATAGAGGTGTTGTTCGGCCCTGTATGGAGTATGCATCACACATCCGGGGTGGTTCCACTTATACAGCTCTCCTTGAGAAGGTAAAGTCTAGGGCTTTTCGTCTTATCAACTCTTCTGCTCTCACTAATTCTTTCCAGTCTCTTTCTGCCCGTCGAACTGTTGCCTCAATCTCTCTATACCATCGTTGTTACAATGAACACTGCTCTTCTGAACTCTCACATCGCATACCTCCTCCATTGAGAAGGGCTTGTGCGGCACGCCTTTCTACACATTCATCCTTTCTCTGTCCAACTCTCCGACCCCAAACTTAACCGCTATGCTCAGTCTTACATGTACTCTACTGGTAAAGTCTGGAACACACTCCCTTCATCTATTTTTCCAACTTCTTATGACTTACACTCCTTTAAACTCCGTGTATCGGGACATGTCGGTCTTTTAAATTGATCCGATTTCTGAATTGTTCCCTAACTCTGGTTGTAACTTGGTAGGCCTCTGACCTTTGCTCACTTGAGAATATATATATATATATATATATATATATATATATATATATATATATATATATATATATATATATATATATATATATATATATATATATATATATATATATCTTTTTATATTGAGAAAATAAATTGTTTATATATAACTTTTTATATTGAGAAAAAGTTGCTTATATATACATAACTTCTTGTATGGAAAAAAAGTTGTTTATATATACATAACATTTTAAATTGACCGAAAAAAAGTTATTTATACACATGGACTTTTTAAATTTATATTTATTCAGTGAATCTATTTCGGTCAGGAGAAAAAGATATATATATTATATATTGAATTGTTTTTTGCTTGAGAAGCTTAAGACAATGGACTTAACATATATTGGTTCTAAAGGAAAGTTATTTGGGTCCTATAGTGTAGGAATTATTTAAAACCTTAGGGATTTTCAGGTCGTTTTCATAAAGTAACCAACATTATGGAAAGGAAAATTGTTTGCGCAGGATTATTTATTGCCGAACGACAGAAAAGTTATGGTGGAGATTGGGAATTGATCAGAAAAAGGCGAGGTTATTAAGTTATTAACGATGTAATAAAAATTATAGTACGAAAAAGAAACAATAATCAAAGTTATAATTAAGGGATTTAAATTATTTATCTTGAAGCAACAAAGGAAATTGGAAATCAACCAAAAAGAAGCTTTCCTATTAAGTTATTAACGAACTAATAAAAACTGCAATAAAAAAGACAAAGAAACAATAACACAGTTTTAATTAAGAGATTTAAACTTTTATCTTTACAATTGATTTGAAATAACAATTGAAAAATAAAAAAAAAAATAAAAACTTTAATTATAGGACGAAGAATGTCCGAGATTTTTGAGGCTTCTAAAAAATTATACTTGCAAATTCAATTGTAAAAAAAAAAATGTTTTTGAATTGGAGACAGAAAAAGGGATGGAAAACGTTTACGATAAAATTAAAATGAATTGACGTTTGAAGAGGAGAAGAATCACAAATCCTCACAAATTAATTCAAATGCGACGCTTTCTTCCTTACGTTTCGTCACTATTAAAATAGCTTTTATTGAAAAGAAGAAAAAAAACTTAGTGTCTGTTTGTCAGCCCCCTCATCTCTCTCTCTCTCTCTCTCTCTCTCTCTCTCTCTCTCTCTCTCTCTCTCTCTCTCTCTCTCTCTCTCTCTCTCTCTATCTATCTATCTATCTATCTATCTATCTATCTATCTATCTATCTATCTATCTATATATATATATTATATATATATATATATATATATATATATATATATATATATATATATATATATATATATATATATATATATATATATATATATATATATGAGTGTGAGTATTCGATAAATGGCCTCACCTTGATTGTCCATTTAATTAGCCTACTTACTCGATTCAATAGTCCAAATTAACTCTACTGAACGTTTTTATGTGCATTTGTGTTCGTATAAGTATGTGGATATCTGTTTCTGTGTCTATTTATCTGTATATCTATATACGCTATTAATATCCTGTATCATTCATTCATTTTTTTAAAAAAAGGAACATTTATATACTTTTTGTCTGTAGTAATTATTTATTGCTTTATTGTGTGCGTGTGGATGTATGAACGTATGTAAGTATGTATGTATGTATGTATGTGTGTGTGTGTGATTCTCCCTCTTGATCATTGTCCATCTGCGAAAAAATTTCAATTTACAGAACGTCCTCTTTGTCTCTAAATTCCTTCTTCTTCTTTTTCTTGAAATACTTTTGGAAAGTCATTTTAACTTTCTTTTTTTCTTGAATATACTCTCATTGACTTTGTTCTTTGCAAACAGTAATGTAGTATCATTTGGCATTATTACTATTTTTATTAT
>SEYY01021548.1:57500-62500 GCA_009176605.1 Armadillidium nasatum
ATATCAATGCCGTGGCTCAAATGGTAGAGTGATTGACTCACGTGCTTGAGGGCGCCGGTTCGATCCCACTTGGGGATCCTACGTATATACTACCTAGAAAAGTTCCTCTCCTCGAATAGGGCAATGCCCGTGAGATGTTAACTTTTGTATTTAAAAAAAATAAAAAAATATCATTATTTTAGGTGAAACAATTATCTACCTGTTAAAGGTATTGCATGTCATTAAATGTTCTGATATTCCATTTTTTATCGTTTTAAATCATTATTCATCGTTCACTATAGTTTTCGTTCAGTTCTTTTTCCTATTAAAAGTATAGATAAAAATTTAAAAATCTTTGAAAATTAATGAAAGTTCTTACATTAAAGCCATTGCTATCGAGATCTTCTTTACATGTTTTTCACTTCCTCCTGTCGTTTTTTACAATCATTTTTCTTTCTTTTATCCTAACTAAGTCGAGAGCAGACATTTCTGCAGGGATCTTCATTTAATTTCTGCAGGGCTCTTCGTGTAAATTCTGCAAGCCTCTTCATTTCTGCAAAGCTCTTCATATAATTTCTGCAGAGCTTCTCATATAATTTCTGCAGGCCTCTTCATGTAATTTCTTCACGCCTCTTCATGTAATTTCTACAGAGCTCTTGTAAATTCTGCAGGTTTCTTCATGTAATTTCTGCAGGCCTCTTCATGTTATTTCTGCAGGGCTCTTCATGTACAAAAAGAAATAAATAAATTAATAATGAAATATAAAGTTAACATAATCATAGTATAAATATTCCGTATGTATTTAATTCTGCAGCAGAATTGTCTTAAATTTAATGAATGTTTCTGAAAGGTGACCTTGATAAAAAAATTTATTTATTTATCCGCATAAACCAAAAATACAAATAGCTTTATCCAATATATATATATATATATATATTATATATATATATATATATATATATATATATATATATATATATATATATATATATATATATATATATATATATATATATATATATATATAAATATATAAAAAAAATAATATAATATATATATATATATATATATATATATATATATATATATATATATATATATATATATATATATATATATATATATATATATATATATATATATATATATATATATATATATATATATATATGTGTGTGTGTGTGTGTGTGTGTGTGTGTAAAAAGTTTAAGAAATTTTTCGAAACATTGTGCAATTTCCAGATAAAACGTATTAAAAGGTAAATTTAATTAAAATTAGATCCATTTTAGTTTAAGAGAGATTTCATCTTGAATTCCATGATGAGATAAAAAGAAGAAAAAAAAAAAAAAAGGAAAAAAAAAAAAAAAAAAAAAAAAGAAAAATAAAGAAAGAAGGAAAGAAAAATTGATTTTTAAAATATTTTTTTTTTTTTACTTTTTTATTTATTATATATTTTTTTTTCTTCAAAATTTTCTTAATTTCATCAAATTTCGAAATAGACTTTGAGATATTGCTCGTTCCATTAAATTATTGCACTCATATATATATATATATATATATATATATATATATATATATATATATATATATATATATATATATATATATATATATATATATATATATATATATATATATATATATATATATATATATATATATATATATATATATATATATATATATATATATATATATATATATATATATATTATATGGAGCGATACCAAAATTTTTTACCGATACCGATACCTATAAAAAATATACCGATATACCGATATATCGGAAAATATGCCGATACTACTACCGATACCGATACCGATACCGATACTTTACTTTTATACAAAAATTTTGCCGATACCGATGCCGATACCGATACCGATACCGATACCGGTATCGAAAATATGCCGATACTTGCCGATACCGATACCGATACCGATACTTCACTCCATCCCTAATATATATATATATATATATATATATATATATATATATATATATATATATATATATATATATATATAATATATATATATATATATATATATATATATATATATATATATATATGTGACGGTTAAACTGTGGTGCGGAACTATTTTTCTTATTAAGAGTGCGCAACTCATTTTTCATTTATTTTTTGTTTATTTTGATTGTAACAATTTGTAATAATTTATATTTAATACATTTACATTTAATAATTTACATTTTGTAATGATTTATTTTAATTTTACAATTATTTTAATTTCATTTATGTTTTCAATTAATATTAAATCATTCTTTTTATTAATTCTCTATCCATTATCTCCCCATTTGTCTCATACATTTTCGCATTAAAAAGAATTGGAATAAGTTCAAGAACTTTTAAAGAGAAGGTTATGTGTGTTTGTTGAGAGAACGCTCTATACCTAACCAGTTTTAGGCTTAACACTATAGTACAAGTATTTTTTCAATAATTATATATATATAACGATAAAACGACTATTTATAAAACGATAAAGTATGAAAGTTAAAACGAAGGTAACATTGAAATAAAAAAGGAAAAATAAATACAAGAATTAAAAGAGCAGCGAAAGGTTTTAGAGAAATGTCTCTTGTCTCTCATCAGCTCAGTTGAATAAAAAAAAGACCAAGAAAAGGAGAAAGAAACGTCACGTCACCAGAAACTCGAAAACAAAAATTATCAAATACTGAAAATAATAATTTTGGTTCCTATTAACTATATAGAAATACTTTTCAAAAATGCTCTTCCATTATCCCAAAAGTACAGAATCTATTTCGAAAAAGCCAGAATAGGTATTAAAATTATCTAAAGTTTTAATAAAAATGCTTCTATGAGTCTGTTTAGATTTTTGACTTTGATGAAAATATAAATCTGGCCATCAATTTCCTCATATTGTAACACGGAGGAAAATTGCTTTGCTAGTGTCGCATCTCCTTATATGTTCTTTGTGTTGTTCAACACGTACATGTAAAGATTTGATGGTTTCAACAAAATAAAAAGAGTTACAAGTATTGCAAGGAATTTTATAAACACCTCCAACTTTTCCTGTAAATGTAGTATTGTTAGAAATAAGTGCATAATATATTTTATCAGGAAAGCAAAATCAAATGAATATTGTAAAGTGTATGAACAGAAATGGTATATTGTATAGAGACGATAAGGAATCATTATATGGAACAACAACAACAGTATTTCTGGGCGGCTGACGTGGAAAAATATTTTTATCTTTATATAAGAAAAGTTGGACTGTGTGATATTGTTTGTTAATATCATATAAAGCATTTCCAAGGGACAAAACTTGATAAGTTACGAATGCAATTTATATAATATATATATATATATATATATATATATATATATATATATATATATATATATATATATATATATATATATATATATATATATATATATATATATATATATATATATTATATAATATATATTAAGTCCGTGATCAGCGAAGAACGTAAAAAAGTATTAAAAATTGAGAGAGAGAGGGAGAGAGGATAGTAATAGTGCCCTGTGAGAGAGCGCAGTTGGGGGAGTCCTTTGAGATGGTCTGAATGATAAGTTATTCATGAGCATTCTCACTGATATTTCCTTTTGAACTGCCGTGGTTCAGATCTATCTTACAAGCTTAGAAGTCAGGGTTCGATTCCTCGTATAGCAAACTTAAAAAGTTTATATATTATTATTATATTATTATTATTATTATTATTATATATATTATTATTATTATTATTATTATTATTATTATTATTATTATTATTATTATTATTATCGCACTTTTTATAGTTTGATGTGATTGATCTCGTCAATCATAATTTTTTGGCGATTCCTTTTTACAATTCTTTGGAAGCGACAACTCATTTCCTTTTTCTTTCTTTTCAATCTTTCTTTTTTAACGCTTTAGTACACACACACACACACACTCACACACACACAAACTTACGCATGCTCACACACAAACATAAACACACACACACACACACACACACACACACACACACACATATATATATATATATATATATATATATATATATATATATATATATATATATATATATATATATATATAATATATATATATATATATATATATATATATATATATATATATATAATTTAGTTTTTTTTATCACCTTTCACTGATCGTTGTTCTTGGCCGGAGCCTTCCTTATACATATGTTTGTGTGTCATGCATTTTTACAGAGTAAGCAAAAATGTAGAACACATATTTTGATAGCACCAAATATTAGTAATCTCAGAAACATTGTCAAACTCTAAATTTAAACTTTATTATTTGGGGGTTTATTTTAAACTCTTTCTCACTTCAAGTTCAGTTTACACTTCTTAAGTCATGTATAATTCAGGACCAATTTACTTCCTTATTTGATACAGCTTACCATAAATATTAAAGAATCCTATCAGCAAAAATTCAAATTATTTATTCTACAAATTCAAAAGTATTTTCACAGAACTGAATCCTTTTTACAAACCTTTTGGAACAAGGTAATGAGAATGTTTGCTTAACAGCTTTGCATGTTCGCTACTTCGTTTGCATTCACATTGACATTTATTCACAGAATTTCCTCAGAATTAATATAAGAATGAGGAAATGAGTTGAGGGTTGCAGTCTTAAGTATTTTAAATAAATGTTTTGAGAAAAGCAGAGTCCCAGAAGGGAAAGTCTCATTGATTGATAAATAATCTGGCAAAGGCGTACAAAAGAATATTGAAGAGAAGACAGGTTGATTGTAGAATCCAAACTTGGGGAGGGACAGTATTGGTATTGAAAGAATAGAAGCACTACTGACTTTATGCTCACCTTGATAATGACGGTGATAAAAATATGATTATGCAGTAAGAAAACATACATTGCCTTCATATACTAGGAGAAAGAACCATTTGATTCAGTACCAAAAGAGAAAATGTAGAAACCCCTAGAGAGAAAATCCCGAGTGTGCGGAAAATTGAGATTATTTTCGAAACTATGTTCAAAAGCGGAAAA
>SEYY01021548.1:65000-67500 GCA_009176605.1 Armadillidium nasatum
TTGAGTTTTTGAAGCATTGAAAACAATTTTTTTGTTCCAACTGGTGATACGAGAAAGTTCAGAGGTCAGTTGCTAAATGGCTACCTCCTTAGCATTAATTATTTGTTTTTGCTTTTGAATAGATCTTCTTTCAAATAGAAAGAAGCAATTAAGGGTAGAGACTAAAAGCGAGGACGACAGGACTAGCCACCCGGCCTTGTGATTCTCTGCCAAAGGCTTGTAATAACTCTAGAACCAGCATTGGGAACCATAGCTCAGAGAAGCACAATCTTCTGGAGAGCTCTTGGAGAGATTGTTTAGAAGTTAGCTGGAAAACGATGCTGGTCCTACTGAAAGGGTGAAAACCCTACCTGAGAGTTTCTATAAGACTCATGGACCGGCATTGAGACCAACGACAGAAATACATGATCTTTTAGAGAACTCTGGGAGAACTTTTAAGAGCAGTTGGGGAAAGATGCTGGTTCCACTGACAGGGTAACAACCCTTCCTGGGAGAGGATGTAGATGTAGAGAGTTGTCGAAAATAAGAGTAGATAAGAGACAAAGTGACAGATAGGAGATCATTAATTTTAAATAAAACAAGTTGGTAATAGAACAGAACTCTGAGAAACACCATATTTCAAATTTTAAGAGGATGAACGGTGACTGACTTCAACAGCTGCTATAGAACTTCAGGAAAGCTTTTTCTATCGGAGCCCCAAAAAATATAAGTTTCGGTTAAGAATAAGATATGATGAGGTCTAGAAGAACAATAATTGTGTTCAACAAAGTGGAAATTAGAAGAGTGACCTAGAATGGTGCAAATATTAATGAAAAAAACGAAAACCTGTACCATGATAAATAGGAAGATTATCCACTAATCACGTAATCAGAAACCGCCAAATCCCAAGTGATGGACGGGGGGGGGGGTATTATCGAAAATTGCCCGTTTAGGCTTCTCCGAGGTCATGCTTGACTCTTCCATTTATTTCAAGTTTGAATGTGTAGTAATTAATATGGTATGCGAGTAATAGAGTGAGTACTGGACAGTATATACACACTTTTTTGTAGGAAGGCATGATAACGAGGTGCGAAATAGAATGAAACATTTATCACCGGCGTGTTGCGAGATGTTTCACACACCGTAATACCCCAAATGCCCAATGTAAATGGAGTAATTAAATCGTTTCGAATGACGCTACCTCCTTCTCTCTCTCTCTCTCTCTCTCTCTCTCTCTCTCTCTCTCTATATATATATATATATATATATATATATATATATATATATATATATATATATATATATATATATATATATATATATATATATATATATATATATATATATATATATATATATATATATACAGACAGACAGACAAGAATAATGAAAGGAAAACTTTTTTTTAAAAATTTGGGTCAATACTCGATAGATATTCCGAATTGGAAAGGAGGTTAAAAAGTTTTTGAATTGCATCGAAGGTTCTTCAACAATGTCATTAACTTATTTGATTAGACGCAACTTTTGATAAATTTGACTCTAATATTAATCCATTTATATAAAAATGAAAAAGAAATATAAAAATAAAAAATGTCGCTTGTAATATCGATTAAATTTTCTACATTTTTTGAAATAGGAAATTAAATTTTTTTTTTTTTTTAAAGTAATTTTTTTATTTAATTAATTTAAATTTTAAAAAAAAAAATAATAAAAAAAAATATATATATATATATATATATATATATATATATATATATATATATATATATATATATATATATATATATATATATATATATATATATATATATATATATATATATATATATATATATATATATATATATATATATATATATATATATATATATAGGGATGGAGCGATACCAAAATTTTTACCGATACCGATACCGAAACCGATACCTGAAAATATGCCGATACTTTATCCATTCATATACCAAAATTTTTACCGATACCTGAAAATTCATCGGTACCGATACCGATACCCGATACCTAAAAATATGCCGATACTTGCCGATACTGATACTTCACTCCATCCCTAATATATATATATATATATATATATATATATATATATATATATATATATATATATATATATATATATATATATATATATATATATATATATATATATATTTCAGCAAAAAAACAAAACCTATTAGTACGTTTTGATAAGTTTAAGCGATTATGTTACACTGCCAAAGTTTCAATTCTATATTATTAATATATAATATATATATATATATATATATATATATATATATATATATATATATATATATATATATATATATATATATATATATATATATATATATATATATATATATATATATATATATATATATATATATATATATATTACCGCGCTGTTTTCTTAAGGTTTTTAATTTACTTTTTTTTTTAACATGTTCAAATCGAAACAATACTGGTTGAATGCTTTTAATGTTTAACGAGTTTTCAGTTGATTGATTTTTAATTCCTATAAAAACCTTCT
>SEYY01021549.1:15000-17834 GCA_009176605.1 Armadillidium nasatum
AACAGAGTAATTTCATCAGTTTTCTGGACAAAATCTTATTCGAAAGCACAACTTTTAACTTTTCCTACCATTAACATACTTTTTATTTTCCTTTCTTTCGATCTTTCCTGGAAGGATAAAAAGATCTCCCTATCTTTTTAGTAAAGCTTCTAAGAGGTTAGATGTTCTGGGACACCTTCGGAACTTCTTCCCATCACAGTCGTTTGCTTTGTATGGAGTTTGTACATTCCAAATCTGGTATCGTTATAAGCACACTGATTTCCTTTAAATTTGTGAAGTATTGGACTTTTTGATTATAATTATCAACTCTCCTACTCTCACCAATACTTTCCAATCCCTTTTTCTCGTCTGTTGCATCACTTCTTTAGTCGTATACTCCTTCCTTTGAGGAAAGCTTGTGCATCTCGTATTTCCTCACTGTCTCATCTCTCTCTGTCCAGCTCTGACCCCAAACTTAACGGCTATGCTCATTCTAATATGTACTTCACTGGTTAATTTTTCATTCTTTTGTTTCATGAAAATTCATGGGCTTTGCTTATTGGTCGGGGGGGGGACTTTTTTGGAAGATTCTTTCGAGAATCTGCGTGAGAGAGAGAGAGAGAGAGAGAGAGAGAGAGAGAGAGAGAGAGAGAGAGAGAGAGAGAGAGAGAGAGAGAGAGAGAGAGAGACAGACAGACAGACAGACAGACAGACAGGAGAGAAAGAGAGAGAGAGAGAGAGAGAGAGAGAGAAAGGGAGAGAAAGAGAGAGAATGAGAGATCACCTTCAAGCAAATGAATCTGTCACACTACTGTAATGACAGTTTATGGCAAAGTCATAAAATCTGTTTTTTCAATTTGTGAATGGTAGACTTTAGCGGAAGTATGTTAGGCTTTTTTATTTGTTCAGATCCTAAGGTTAATTTTTATTATCTGAATGGAATAACTCGTTAAAATTTAAGAAATAAATTAAGATAATAAGTTTGTTGCAACACGTGAAAAATAGAAGATTTTTATAGAAATTCATTATGTAGTATGAATATTTTTCTCAACATTTAAGTTAAGGTTAATATAAATTAAAATTTAAATATTTTTTAAAATTAACGCTTTACAAAACAAAATTTTTAACTATTCTTATTTTAAGAACTATTTTAATATCTTCTATTGAGAATCCTTATATTTATTTAATGATTTAGGAAGTTTAATATCCCTAAAAAGAAATGGCAACACTCCATGTTTCACTAGTCATACGCTTGAAAGCGAGGCGGTTTTTTTTGCTATTAAAATTATGTCGGTGTAAGTCACTTTGGCAGTTAAGTTTAACATTTTTTTAACTACAAGACTCATTTTGAACCTTAAGAAGTCTACCAGACGTAATGTATTAACTAATTAAACTACCATAGCCTAATTGTAGTTATATACTCCTTTTAACCCTTATTGTAGGAAACTATAAAGCTTTGTGATAGAAGTTAGGGCCTAACCTGACTACTCTTCCCTGATATCTTTTAAATATTGCTATTTGAATTAAATTGACAATTTATTATTCCAGGGTAGAGTTAGTGTTTAACTTGAATTGAATGTATGACTGGACTTTACTATTAACTGGCCTTAGTTTTTAAGCAGAGTTTTGAGAGTTTCTTGCTTGGGTTGGAGTTATGTTCTACTAGGCTAAAATTTAATTAACTACTTTAAAAAATCTACTTAAGCGCTTAAACGTACAAGCCGATCATCCAAGTATTTAATTCTTGGAAACAAAGTAAATCCAAATTTAAGAACAATTTAAATGGTGAGTTCTTTATTAATTTCCTTTTATTAATTTGTAGGCTAAATTTAAATAGAAATAAGTGTATTCTTGGCAAAAAGCAGTCACAATATCTGCATAAGCGTTTTTCAAGGGTTTCACGCCAAAGAGAATCCCGATAACTTTCCAAGAATTAAATAATCAAGATAGTACATGCTTGTGATTACCTAAATGCTAAGATAGACCCGAAGTCTATTGGATTAGCCTATTTAATCGTAATTTTACTCACCTTTAGCTTAATTAAGTTTCTTTGATTACTTGAGATTTACTTTAACTTGGATGAAGGCTTATTAAATTAAATTTTACTGTTTAACTAATTGAATTGCTTATTAAATTAAATTTTACTGTTTAACTAATTGAATTACTTATTGATTTTAAATTTTTCTGTTTAACAATTTAAATTGCTTGTTAATTTTGAAATGGCGGAGTTTGATGAATGCCAATCGTTAAATCGCCTTCTTATTATTGAAAGAGAAGATATGAAACGGTATATCGAGGTTATTTTTACTAAAATTAAAACTAGTCCCTGTTATTCGTTTATTTTAGAGAAATTAGAAGAAATTAAAAATTGCATTAGATTATATGAAAAGGTAAATAAAGCTATTCTATCGAACATAATACAATTTGAATCCTTAGATAATTTTTATGAAAGTGAGCGTGATAATGCTTTAGATTTTGTAATTGATATTGAAGAAAAAATTGCCATTATTGCGGAGAATTTAACTAAATCTAGCAACCCATCCCTTACTAGCAAAGTGTCTGTCCCACCTATTTCCAATTCCCATGAATATGCGACTTCTAACACCAGTGTTAGGCCTATTCATAATTTAGATTTGTTTGTAAATACTAAAGATACTCAAATTTTGAAAAGTGAAATTGTAGATTGTGATGTTGATAGTAGCTTGAACTGTAAATTTTATGATAATGTTGATAAAGAACAAGTTCTAATGGCTTTGGATACTAGATCTGCGCACAGCTGTAACTCTAGCCCTAAAATTACAGAATCTCATATAAATTTGAGCTCTCTGCATACTGCTTGTTATGATGTGCCTGAT
>SEYY01021550.1:5000-10000 GCA_009176605.1 Armadillidium nasatum
AATAACATCTGATGAAAAGGGCATGAGATCTTAAGTGTAAAGATGCGAAAGATCTGCTTTTTAACGCACACTGTAAACGGTTGAAGGCCGAAGATATAATACTAGAAGGTCGATGTTGTCCTGTCTCGCCTTCAAACGCTATTAAAGCCTGTCTTCTTTCCACAGTTTCTGCATCTTTATAATAATAATTACAGAATTTTTAATGGACAAAAAGAAAAGATATTTCAGTTGTTTAAAAATACTTTTTGTCTTTCGTCTCTAGTTCTCTCTCTCTCTCTCTCTCTCTCTCTCTCTATATATATATATATATATATATATATATATATATATATATATATATATATATATATATATATATATATATATATATATATATATATATATATATATATATATACAGTTCGTACATGCCCAAGAAGTACAAGATAGCACAGGAGTCTCCAGTAGGGTTTAGTAGGGCAAATGTGTTCTTAAGAGACGAGATTAGGTTCAGAAAAAGCCACCAAATACTGACCCGTTTCAACTCCATTAATACCATCCACAGAGATTCAGATTATGTCAGTAATCTTTTATAATAGTGATAAAAAATTAGAAAGTTTATATATATATATATATATATATATATATATATATATATATATATATATATATATATATATATATATATATATATATATATATATATATTATATATATATATATATATAATAAAATGAAAAAATGTGTTGATATTTTATTTTTACTGATGGAAAAAATTAGGGAAGGGGGGATTTATATATTATATATATATATATATATATATATATATATATATATATATATATATATATATATATATATATATATATATATATATATATATATATATATATATATATATATATATATATAGTAATTTTTATATCCGCGGATGCGGATGCGGTATATATTGCGGATATAGATGCGGATGCGGATGCGGATAGTTTAATTTTTTATGAGTTTTTGCCATAGATTCTTGGAATTTTAAATATAATATGAATCTATGTTAGGGTTGGGACGGGGACAACTCTTAACACCCCAAACCTCTTTCCCCAACCTCCACCCATTTGGAAAAGGTTATATATATATATATATATATATATATAATATATATATATATATATATATATATATATATATATATATATATATATATAATTCAGTATTACCTTCACACTTCCAGTTTCACATATTCCATTTGAAGTTAATAATTGGTAAGTTATTTTTTAGAAAAAAAGCTTTTGTTTTCAGGTGAAAGTTTGGTTCGCTTTTCGTAAAATGAGCCTGCTTGAAAAAACGCAAGCAACACTAGTTGAAGGACATGCAAATAAGTCCTTGCCAGCTCGGCAAGAAAAGGGAAACTTTTGCAATTATCTCTCCACCAAACCAGTTGGTCTTTATCTGCCTCCAAACGTGGGAGTTTCAGATAATTTTCAATAATCGATATTGTATCTTCTGACTGTGATTTTCATCTCTGCTGGAAGCTAGAAGATTTTCATTGATTTAGCAATGCTTAAAAAGATTTTGTTTCTTTTTAGAAGCTTTTGCTTTTTTTGAAAGGCGTTATTTTAGGTGTTTCATCATCTCATCGCATAAGCATCCTAATTTGATTTTAATTTGAGAAACAAGTGGTTTAAAATTTTTTGTTTTGTACCTAGGATTTTCAATTGTTAAGCTTGGTTTTCAAATGTTATCATCCTTGAAATCCCTTAGACTTAATAATTTGTTATTTCAATGTTGAAACAAGTGTTCACATTGAAAACTCAGATGAACTTATAGTTTTGTTAATTCTTCAAAAGATTTATACAATTATTTAAATGCATTGTCAGTTTCTTTATTTTGTGCTGCTTGAAGCTGGCCTATTAATTTCGGCATATGCAAACTCTATGAACTTGCATACAGAAAGTGGACGAATTTTAATCTTGTTGATGCTCATTTTGATGATTGAAATGCGTAGCAATAACCTTTTGATTAAATCTACACATTTTTGCTCATATAATTTTTACTACTATCAGTCAAAGAAATCTATTTTTCAAGAGAAAGTGCTTTTTCCCGATCTGCACTTCATTTAATGACTGAATCTTTTCAAATATTTTCAAGTAGTCTGTATGGCTCAGAAAGATTCATATCATTGCTGAGATATTGCTAAAGGGATATCCGGTCCACCTCTAATATATATATATATTAGAGGTGGGAGCGCAAGTCAAACTTTAGAGCGAAAGTTGAAAAAAATTGGTACGCCAACGCAAAAGCGCAAGTTATTTTTTAAAAAATTTAGAACGCAAATGCAAGAGCGCAAAAAAAAAAGACGCAGATTTTAATTTTTTTGAGTCAGTTACTGAAATCCTCAGTTTCATTCTGTTGCATCTTGAAGAGAGTCTTTTTCCCTTTCATAAAAATGAACTTTTCGAAGTTGCTGGATGCCATGGCTGCTCTCTTTGGCCTCAAAATGTCTGACCCTTGACTGAACAGCCTCTCCACAGCATCTGGCTAAAGGGGTATTGTACTTTATGAATAAATAGATCCAAACCTCCTGTTATCACATGGAAACAGGTTCCTAGTGTGGGGATACTGGGGTGAACGTTTTCCCAGCCTAACTATACAGGGTCTGTTCCAACTTGTCTTCCAGTGGTGTTTTCTGCATCGATGTGTCCTTCAGTTTCTGAAATATTTAAAACAAGTTTCAAGTATTCTAATAATAAATCCAGTTTTCAAGTTTCATTTGAGCTACTACATGGATAGTGCATTATGGGTAAGCACATCAGAGAATGTTATATAATATTATAAGAAATCTATTACTTTCATACAACGGACGATTATTAAGTTGAAAAAAACAATAATTAATAATGAAATGATTTCATTTATATTTTAAGAAAAGTTTAAAGTTTGTTCCAAATTATAAAAATTAAACTTATCTTAAATGGGTCACTTGAAGTCCCATTCAATTGCAGTTCCCTGATTAGAAATAAGAGGAGATAACTACAGTGAAAATATATTAGATATATTTAGAAATTAAAAGAAGTGAATGAAAAAAAGAGGTGGAACGAAAATTACAGAAACGAAAGATGGTCTCAATGAGACAACACTAGATCCAGTTCCAGATTATTCACCACAACTAAAATCAAAACATTAAAAATGCATCAGAAGGGAAACGAAAGAGAAAAACTAGGGGTAGGAAACCCTTTCCTTTGGCAATTTCAAGTATCCTACCAAACACAACCTACAACCCTCGACTCCATAACAGATGGAGAAAAATATTAATGCAGCAATAAAAAAGTGTACCATACAATGAGTGTACTAAAGTGAGTGTATTGAAGAGCACAGGGAGTGCATCCTCTTTTAATAAAAGAGAGAATGAGAGACTTGCTAGATGGACATCGGAAATTACATCTTTAAATAAAATTAAAAGAAATCTTACGCGTTCTTACAGAATATATGGTGCGTGTGTGTGTGTGTGTGTGTGTGTGTATGAAACTAGGGGAGGGGGGGGAGGTTAAAGCGCTCTTAGTTAAAAGTAAATTGATGAAGGCACGAAAAAAAAATAATATATATATATATATATATATATATATATATATATATATATATATAATATATATATATATATATATATATATATATATATATATATATATATTAGAGGTGGACCGGATAGTAATTTTTTACTATCCGCGGATGCGGATGCGGTTGCGGATATTCAATTGCGGATATCCGCAGATGCGGATGCGGATGCGGATAGTTTAATTTTTTAAGAGTTTTTGCCATAGATTCTTGGAATTTTAAATATAATATCCAGAATCTTGTTACCAGGGTGTGGGACGGGGACCCAACTCTTGAACACCCCACCAACCTCTTTCCCCAACCTCCACCCATTTGGAAAAAGGTTATATATATATATATATATATATATATATATATATATATATATATATATATATATATATATATATATATATATATATATATATATATATATCATTGTAGCATTTTCGTTTTTTAATATTTTAAATCAGTGATAATAATTAAACTTCTTAACTTCTAAAAAGTAAACAAAACATTTTTCCCATTTGAAGTTATTTTAATAATAATAATGGTAAGTTATTTTTTAGAAATAAAAGCTTTTGGGCTCTTCAGGTGAAAGTTTGGTTCGCTTTTCGTCGTAAATGAGGCCTGCTCCACTGAAAAGACGCTCACTAGCAACACTAGTTGAAGGACATGCTAAATAAGTCCTTGCCAGCTCAGCAAGAAAAGGGAAACTTTTGCAATTATCTCTCCACCAAACCAGTTGGTCTTTATCTGCCTCCAAACGTGGGAGTTTCAGATAATTTTCAATAATCGATATTGTATCCTTTGACACTTCGACTGTGATTCTTCATTGCTGCTGGAAGCTAGAAGATCTTTCATTGATTTAGCAATGCTTAAGCTAACAGATTTTGTTTCTTTTGTATCTGAGAGCTTTGTTTTTCTTGAAAGGCGTTATTTTAGCCGTTTCTATCATCTCATCACATAAACATCTAATTTTTTACTATCCGCGGACGGGGATGCGGTTGCGGATATCCAATTGCGAATATCCGCGGATGCGGATATTGGAAAAATGATGCGGATATATATATATATATATATATATATATATATATATATATATATATATATATATATATATATATATATATATATATATATATATATATATATTATATATATAAATACATAAATTATTTTAAAAATTTTGTATTTTTTTAATCCTTTATATTAATTTCTTCTAAAAAGTGAGAAAAAAAAATTTAAATTCGGCAACAAAATAATACGAGTACTGCTGATACATATGTCAATGGTTTCACCAAAGATTAGATTATGGGTTTTATCTCTTCCCAAGTGTTGCCTGTGGTAATAATATATATTTTAATATCAACACTATAAATCAAAGTTTATTTTCATACTAAAGATTTTCGCAGTTTTTTTTTTCAGCTGTTGAGAAAAAA
>SEYY01021550.1:17500-32500 GCA_009176605.1 Armadillidium nasatum
TAAAAGGAAGTTGGGAAAATAGAAAATGGGAGTGTGTTCCAAAGTTTACCGTAAAAGTACAGAAATTAAGTCAGAGGACAGAAAAAGGATGAGACTATGTAGAAAGGGATGTCGTACGAGCCCTTCTCAATAGAGGAGGTATGCGATGGGAGAGTTCAGAAGATAAATATCTGTTGTAATAACGATAGTATAAATAGAGTGATGCGACAATTCAAAGGGCAATAAGAGACTGAAGAGAATTAGTGAGAGCGAAAGAGTTTAACGAAAAGCCCTAGACTCCACCTTTTCAATGAAAACTGTATGATAAACCACCACAGATGTATGAGGTGTACTTCATACAGGGGAGAATAACACCTCAATAAAAAGCAATTAACTGGGGTGGCGAGAAGAAATTACGAAGGTGCCTCAGAACACCCAACGTCTTAGAAGCTCGTTTAGAAAGAGAAGTAATGTGATCTTTCCAGGAAAGATCTCAAGACAAAGAAACTCCGAGAATTTTAAAGACGGATAAAGGTTTGAGTTGTGTTTTCGAAGAAAATGTCATAGTTGTGTGGAAAGTTGTGTCGAGTGAGAGATAGAGTTTTTGAAGCATTGAAAACGACCATGCTTCCTTTAATAAAAATCTGTGCTTTTTAAAAATGTTATTGTTGGCGAAATTTTCTTCTCGGAATATCTGGAAATGTCTCAACTCTCAGGAAGATATTTGGTCATCAATACTTATGTTTAGTTTATCTCATATGAAAGGAATGTTTGTGTTAATGTATTTAGAAATGTTGGTGTCTACCATGGCACAAACGGTAGAGTGATTGACTCACGTATTGAGGGCGCCGGTTCGACCCCACTTGGGGATCCTAGGTATATATATATATATATATATATATATATATATATATATATATATATATATATATATATATATATATATATATATATATATATATATATATATATATACTACCTAGAAAAGTTCCTCTCCTCGAATAGGGCAATGCCCGTGAGATGTGAATTTCTTATAAAATATAAACAAATATCTTTGGTGTAACTGTTAAGTATAAATATTTTCTACGTCAGTAAATAATAATAAGGTCTTGTCGACACTTGTTTTTGTTTTTATTTTTTATTATTGCATATGGGTTATTCTTTACAAAAATAAATTGGTTAACAGATCACATCACTAAAGAATTCCCAACGCTGCTTCAATCGTCCAAATTGCTACCGATTTCGATATTTTACTAAACTGGGATTCGAACCCGTTTCCGAAGGTAGTGTCAATATCTTTTGAGGATTCAAAGCCAATGCTGAAGCAAAAAAAAAAAAAAAAGAAAAAAGAAAATTCAGAGTTATGCAATAGCAATTTTATTCCTTAAGTAGACAGTTTAAAACGTACTTAGTCTAGTTTTTAAAATATTCATAATCATTAATTAAAGAAATTACAATCTTATATTTTTTATTTATAAATTTAGTTTAGCTATCCTTAAAATTAGAAGAAAACTAAATACAATTTAAACGCAAACTATTTATTTATTTGAATTGATATAATTTAATTTTCGTAGGTAAGCTCGAAAAAAAGTTAGGAAAATATCATGCCTCTTACCCCCCCTACCACCACCACTCATATATATATATATATATATATATATATATATATATATATATATATATATATATATATATATATATATATATATATATATATATATATATATATATATATATATATATATATATATATATATATATATATATATATATATATATATATATGGTATTCAGCTCCCTCATTTCTCAACAAAATTGGGAGAGAGGAGTACTCATACAACCACCTTTTCACTCTCTCGATGTATCAAATGAATTTAGTAACTTGTAGTTATGGTCTACAAAACTCTACATAATGATCTGCCTCTCTTATCCATGAATATGTAATAGAATTGCCCAATATTATAGATTCATGATTAAAAGGTATGTAGGTTGTTGTCCAAAAAAAATATGAAAAATAATACCATACAGGTAGAGGATCCACATTTGGCTTAAACCTTAAGCCCAATCTCTTTGACTTACTTCTCCTATGAACTGAGGGAGAAGAAATTCTCCGGTCGTCTTACAGTTCTAGAGAGGCTTTATGCTGTTTCAAACCGTTAAATAATTTACCGTAAATTTTGTCTAATAGTTGATCATCTGCAGAAAATTGAAAACCATATTTCGTTAAGCTTTCACAGAAGACAAAATAATTTTTTGAGAAAGCTCATTCAACACGTCGAGCACTTTTTTTTTATTTTTTTTTTTTTTTAACGGTGGTTTCATACAACTCCCTTTTTGTCAAACTCTCTTTATTAAGCCTGTCCTTTAGAATAAGTAGTGCGAAATCATTTCCAGACCTTTTATTTTAGAGTTTTCAAAATATTTTGATAATTTTAATATATTTCAAAGATGTAATTACCACCAATCATAGAAAAATCCCAACCTCTTGTATTCAAACGCATCTGGGGATAGGCAGCAACAGCTCGAATGTCACTTCTAACTGTCCATTGACAGGAAAACAATTGCACGAATCTTGTGGCTTTCATTCTTCTCCCAATAGAACTTCAGCTGTACTCTTTGGACATATGTACAGTCGTGAACAAAAGTTCGTTCCTATTAGGCTTGAGTATCTTCGTTATCATCTAATTGAATGTATTGACGAGTTTTTTTTAATTTATTTATTTATTTTTATTTTTAAATTTTTTTTATTTATTTATTTATTTTTTTGCATCTCTATTTTCTTCCCATCTTGATTACAAAGACAAAATTGTCTGTCTCTTTTTATTATGTAATAATGTTTCATTGTTTATTCTGTCTACTTTAAAAGAAGAAAATCAAGGTCGAAAAACGTAACCGTCCGTGAAACTGTTCGTTTTTTTGGGACAAGTGGCAAAAATGTCACAGTAAAATTTTCAATGGAGAAAAGACATGTTAAGCATAAGAAAGTTGCTTCATTGATTTATTTTCTAATAAGAAACTGAAAAAATTTGTTGTGACATTTTTGCCACTTGTCCCAACGATTCGTTAGGACAATTTTTGCAGTGTAGGGAATTCTTTTCCAAGAATGTATAATAATAATCATTAAAAGAAAATCTCCCAAAATTTCGAAAGAAAATAATCGCCAGAATAAAGTTCTGAAATTTTTTTTTTTTTCGCCATTAAATATGAAAAAAACAAAAAAAAAAATTAGTAATTAATATTGAAATTCGAATTCTGAAACGAAAATATATAAATGACATTTTTAGCATTGGAAACCATTACACAGAGAAACGAACATCTAGAAAAAGAGTTTAGGGGGTCAGAAGGAAGGTTTTATATCTACACTGTAAAATTTGTCCTAACGAATCGTTGGGACATGTGGTAAAAATGCCACAGTAAAATTTTCAAATCAAAAAAGACATGTTAAGCATAAGAAAGTCGCTTCACCGATTTATTTTCTAATAAGAAAATAACTGAAAAAAATTTGTTGTGACATTTTTGCCACTTGTCCCAACGATTCGTTAGGATCATTTTTTGCAGCGTAGGGTGAAGGTTCTAGCTTCGAGTAGATAAATATGACGATGAAGTAGGGAGGAGCCGGATAGCAACCGGATATTCGGCCCATCCCTATTGTGAAGATACCACTTTATTTCATTAAACAAAAAAAACAAACCCAAAATTATTTATCTATCTTTCTTTAATTAAACTTTTATTAATTTATTTTTATATATATATAAAATTTTAAACTTTAAAATATTGTAATTAATAATTTTTTTTTTATTAGTTTTTAAATTCAACAAACAATTAATTCTTCTTTACACCCTCTCCCCCCACCCCCTTCCCAGATTCTTTAATTTCTTTCGCCCCTCTTAATAATGACTCCAAACCAGTAAACCAGACGATATATATATATATATATATATATATATATATATATATATATATATATATATATATATATATATATATATATATATATATATATATATATATATATATATATATATATAATATTATATATATATATATATATATATATATATATATATATATAAAAATAATATATAAAAAAATAAAAAAAAAAAAAAAAAAAAAAAAAAATAAAAATATATATTTTATCTTTATTTTTTTTTTTTTAACATAAATTTTTAATTTGTAGTTTCATTTTCCTTATTTTTTTTTTTTTTTAATTTCTTGAAAAAATAATTTTGTTTAGATAATAAATTTTCTTTTTATTATTAGAAATATAATTATAAATATATATATATATATATATATATATATATATATATATATATATATATATATATATATATATATATATATATATATATATATATATATATATATATATATATATATATATATATATATATACTCTGTATATATATATATTATTTAATCTAAAAATAAAAATTAATTTCCCTGAAACAAACCATTCGCTACGCCCTTCTAATCTCAACCTTCGGTCGGAAGCCTCTTTCATCGGATTCGTAGGTCACGACAACCACGGTCCCATCTGGAGCAGTGAACCTGTTTCATATATATATATATATATATATATATATATATATATATATATATATATATATATATATATATATATATATATATATATATATATATATATATATATATATATATATATATATATATATATATATAAATATATATATATATAATCATGTGAGCATTGTTATTTAATTCTCAGAGATTAGTATAATAATAATAAGATGCATAAATTGTCCTAACTAATCGTTGGGACAAGTGGCATAAATGTCACATCAAATTTTTTCAGTTATTTTATTAGAAAATAAATCGGTGAAGCGACTTTCTTATGCTGAACATGTCTTTTTCTCTGTTGAAAATTTTATTGTGGCATTTTTGCCACTTGTCCCAACGATTCGTTAGGACAATTTTTGTAGTGTATATATGGGTCACCCCACTGGCATTAGAATGATGAAAATTTTCGATAAATAATGATAGAGGTGATGTCACCCTTATATTTTGTTTTAAAGTTGTAAATTAGCGAACGAGGGACAGGTTATATATATATATTTCTATATATATATATATATTATTGATATATATATATATATATATATATATATATATATATATATATATATATATATATATATAATATATATATATATATATATATATATATATTATTATATTATTATTTTTATTATTATATTTTAAATAAAAAATTATTAAAATTTTATAAAAAAAATATAAATTTTATTGAAAAAAATATAAAATTTTATAAAAAAATTATAAAATTATTATTTTTTTTTCGATAACGTTCAATTATCCTCTCAGACACTATTCTTTTTTTTTCTATGTTATTATCTAGATAAATTAAGCCTTCTTAAGGAAACTCTTCTCTAGGGTAAACTCATCATCTAGATTCTAGAAGTTCATTAATATTTTATAAACAGATAAGTTTGTTTCAACCTTAAGCTTTTTAGCAGTAAATGATTTACTTTTTTTTCTCGATATAATTACCAACATGAGGCAATTTAATAAAATGAAAGGTTTAAGACATCATTAAAACATTTTATAAATATATTCACTGCAAAAAATTGTCCTAACGAATCGTTGGGACAATTGGCAAAAAATGTCAACAAATTTTTTTCAGTTATTTTACTAGAAAATAAATCGGTGAAGCAACTTTCTAATGCTTTAGAATATCTTATTGAAAATATTAATGATATTTTTTTTTGCCACTTGTCCCAACGATTCGTTAGGACAAATTTTTTCAGTGCAGAAATTTTAAACAATAATAACCCCAGAAAGTTTATATTTTTATTTTGACTGACAAATTTTATAATTTAACTCTCCTAAACACAAACTTTTTACTATATTTAATAATTAATAATAATAATAAAAATAATAATGATAAATAATAATGATAATGAAAATGATGATAATAATAATAATAATGATAATAGATAAAAATAATAATAATAATAATGATAATAATAATGATAATAATGATAATAATTAAAATAATAATAATAATAATTATTACTTACGAGTAACCACCATTGACTCCCATGGTTTCGGAGTCTTTTAAAGCACCAGCTTCGTTACGGGCAACTCCATCTTCGGTCTCAAAACTGAATAATAATAATAATAATAATAATAATAATAATTTAGGAATACTTGATATTTTTTTGCATAATATTTGAAATAAAATGAATAGAAAATACAGAATATGTTAAAAAGTAAGTTTAAATTTAATATAAATATATATTTTTTAATATTTTTTAATTTTAAACTTCTAAAGGGAGATAGGAGGGTAAGGGGGATGAGGAAGGTAACTCACTTCTAAAGGGATATAGGGGGGATGGGGGAGGTAACACTTCTAAGGGGAGGATGGGGAGGGAACACTTCCAAAGGGAGAAAGGGGAGGATGGGGAAGGTAGCTCCCTTCTACAGGGAAATAGGGGAGAATGGGGAAGGTAACTCACTTCTACAGGGAAATAGGGGAGATGGGGAAGGTAACTCACTTCTACAGGGAGAATAGGGGATAATGGGGAAGGTAACTCACTTCTACAGGGAAATAGGGGGGATGGGGAAGGTAACTCACTTCTACAGGGAAATAGGGGGGATGGGGAAGGTAACTCACTTCTACAGGGAAATAGGGGAGGGGATGGGGAAGGTAGCTCACTTCTACAGGGAAATAGGGGGGGATGGGGAAGGTAGAGCTCACTTCTACAGGGAGATAGGGGGGGATGGGGAAGGTAGCTCACTTCTACAGGGAAATAGGGCGGGATGGGGAAGGTAGAGCTCACTTCTACAGGGAGATAGGGGAGTGGGATGGGGAAAGTAACTCACTCAAAACTGTAAGACCCATCGGCATTGGGACCCTCTGCTTCGGATCTCACTATACCAACGGCATTTTGGGGCTGAGGAAGTCCAAGAGTGACTCCCAAGACCAATGACAATACCAATAACTAAAAATAAAAAAAAAAAAACTGAATTCATAAAATAAATTAAAACAATAAAAACAAAAAATAAATCAAGTAAGTAATTCTTCTTAGATTGATTGATTTAATTTATTTTATTAATATTTACTTTTATTTATATATTTTATTTGATTTTTTTTTTCATTTATTTTTAATTTTATATTTTTATTTTTTTTTTTTTTTTTTTTTTTTTTTTTTTTTTTTTTTTTTTTTATTGTAAATCCTTTTCAATTTTATTAAAGAAAAATATTATATATATATATATATATATATATATATATATATATATATATATATATATATATATATATATATATATATATATATATATATATATATATATATATATATATATATATATATATATATATATTATATATATATATTAAATTTATTTAAACAACAACAAAAAAAAAAAAAAAAAAAAAAAAAAAAAAAAAAAAAAAAAAAAAAAAAAAAAAAAAAAAAAAAAAAAAAAAAATCTGACGAGAACCATTGCAATAAGTACTAAACTTTCAATCTACCACCTAAACCATTACTGCAATTTTGTATTTAAAAAAACAACAACTACAACTTTAAACCTACCACCTAAACCAGTACTGCAATGTATTAAAATATCAACTACTACAACTTTCAAACTATTACCTAAACCAGTACTGCAATTTTGTATTAAATTATCAACTACTACAACTTTCAACCTACCAGCTAAACCATTACTGCAATTTTGTATTAAAAAAACCAACTACTACAAAACTTTCAATTTTGTATTAAAAAACTCAACTACTACAACTTTCAACCTACCACCTAAACCATTACTTCAATTTTGTATTAAAAAACCCTACTATTACAAGTTTCAACCTACCACCTAAACCATTACTGCAATTTTATATTAAAAAAACCAACTACCACAAGTTTCAAACTACCACCTAAACCAGTAATGTTTCATTAAAAAAAACCAACTACTAGTACTGAAGAACACTTTCAAATAAACCTACCAGTTTCATGACGAAGTTTTAGGGAGGAAAGTTCCTTGTTACAGCTTCCTTGTCTACCCAAATCACAAATACATCAACACAACAATAAGACTTAGCTCTTAAATACCCTGCCTTTAGATAATCTGACCTTCAAATCCAACACTCACACACTCACTCACATAAATCTGTCAATCTCTCTCTATCTATTTTATCTATCCGCCTGTCTTATCTATCTGTCTTTCTATTTATCTTCTACATATCGTTCTTATCATTTACATATTCTATCTGTCGATCTATCTATCCGCTTGTCCATCTATCTGTCTTACCTGTGTGTCTATATCTATCATATATATATATATATATATATATATATATATATATATATATATATATATATATATATATATATATATTTATTTTTTTTTTTTTTTTTTTTTTTTTTTTTTTTTTTTTATTTTTATTTATTTTTATATTAAAATAAATTTAAAAACTTTAAAAAATTATTTAAAATAAATTTAAATATAGTTTATAATAGTAATTCAATGACACACATTAAGTAGGAAGTTATAAAAATTTATGAAAATAAATATTAATAAAATATATATATATATATATATATATATATATATATATATATATATATATATATATATATATATATATATATATATATATATATATATATATATATATATATATATATATATATATATATATATATATATATATATATATATATCGAGAGAGGATGTGCTTGGAAGCAGAAGGGAAGAAGAAAAGTTAGAAACACCACAAGGGAGTCAAAAGAGAAGAGAAGAGAGGAATAGAGAGGAGGGGAGGAGAGAAGAAAAGTGAAGTGAAGAGAAGGCTATTGTATCTGGAGCTTAAATATCTTCTCCCTGAAGTTGCAGTTTGTTTGTGTAGTTATTGAAGAACGATGCTGACCATAGGTAAAAAGAGAAAAAAATTAATATTTCGTTATAATATTTCAGTATTTTTAATAGTAAATTAAATGAAATTCAATAAAAAAATTGTGAAGCAACATATCTTTCGATTTTTGTACTTTCGACAATTAATATAAAATTAAATATTAAAAGAAGAAGAAGAAGAAGAAAAAAAAAAGAATTTAGTTAGAAGTAACCTCTGGTCAATAATGAATGATGATTTCGTCGCAGTCGAGTCAGATGAAGAATAGTTCTTCGCATGGTTTTAAAGGCTGGGAACCTTTTCAACTAAGATTTCTTCCCATGTACGATTGCAGGAATGCAAAATTTCTGTAATCGACATTACCCTGCATCATGCGGGAAAAGGTGCGTTGTATAAAAAAAAAAAAAAATATATATATATATATATATATATATATATATATATATATATATATATATATATATATATATATATATATATATATATATATATATATATATATATATATATAATATATATATATAAAATTAAATAATTATTTTATTTTTAATATAATTAATAAAAAAATAAATAAATAAAATAAAAAATTTATAAATAAAAAAAATTAAAAATTTAAATATAAAATAATAATTATATTTATTAAATATATTATATAATATATATTATATATATATATATATATATATATATATATATATATATATATATATATATATATATATATATATATATATATATATATATATATTATATATATATATATATATATATATATATATATTATATTATATATAATATATATATATATATATATATATATATATATATATATATATATATATATATATATATATATATATATATATATATATATATATAATATATATATATATATATAGTAACTTACGAAGAAAAAATTCTATAATAAAATTATGAAAATAAATATATAAAATTAGAAAAAATATTTTATTTATAAATATTTTTCAAAATGCAGATTGACATAATAGTAATAATAATAATAATAATTATTTTCAGTAAATTATTGATTTTAAATTGAGATAATTAATTAAAAGTTATAAAACAATTAGTCACACAATAGAGAAATTTGAAATGTCATAAAAATTAAGTAACTAATTTTTCACTTTCTCAACACCCCCCCCCCCTCACACACACCTCTTTGACCCCTACTCCACCCCCACTCTTAAAAAAAATGACTAGTTAGAAATTTCAGAGGAGGGAGGTATGTTTTTTAAAAGGTGGTTCCAATATCTTATCGTTACATGGAACATAGGAAAATAGAGACAGTTAGAAGCTACAAGGGCCTATCGAGACTGTCCCAGTCCAAACAAATAAAAACAATAACAATACTATTACATGTACAAAAGACTAGGTCTATCCCATCCCCAGTTATCAGTTCATTCATGCAAAGATAAAAGTAAAACTAAGCCCAATTATACATGCAATATTCAATGAACCATCACCCACTACAAAAAACTGCCATTAAGGCTTAGTCATAGGTTGATCTGTTGATCTAAAAATTTATATATACCCACCAATTTGGCTTAGTCAAGTTATATTATATAATACCTAAACCATCCATATCATATATCTATCTAGCCCACTTTTAAATTTGACAAGAGAATCACAGTCAACAATCTCTTGTGGCAAGTCATTCCAAAAATTAACAACTCTATTACTGAAAGAGTATTTTCTTAGATCAAGATGGCATGGCTTTTTAATTTTCTTATGTCCTCTAGTTACTCTTCCACAGTCCACTATAAAGTATTTTTCAATCTCTGTATTACTGTCAGATGCAAATATTTTGTAAACTTGAATCATATCCCCTCTGAGAAATCTCCTTTCAACCGAGAACATTCCTAACTCCTTCAACCTCTCTTCATAGCTCTTATTTTCAAAGCCAGAAATCATCCTTGTTGCTCGACGTTGTACTCTCTCCAGCATATCTATGTCTTTTCTTAAATGAGGAGCCCAAACCTGTGCACAATACTCTAATGCTGGCCTAACATAGCTATTATATAGCTTGCTTATAACCTCTTTGCTCTTGTAAACTACATTGCGATTAATTATACCTAACATCTTATTAGCTCTATTCCTTGCTTCCAAACATTGATCACCCACCTTCAGATTACTGCTAATAATCACACCTAAATCCTTTTCTTGGTCCACAGTCTCAAGCCACTCCCCATTCATTTCATAATTAAATCCTTCATTTGAGTAACCTACATGAAGAACTTTACATTTTTTACTATTAAAGTTCATTTGCCACCTCTCTGCCCAACCAAGAAGTCTATCTAGATCACCTTGAAGCTTTATGCATCCATCATTATTCCTTACTGAGGTAACCACTTTGGTATCATCAGCAAACTTAGAAAGCTTACGCGTTTCACAGGCTTAAAAAAATAATGTTTTAGATTCTGAAAAGTTGGTAATCTTTATAAATTATATGTTTTTAATAAATTTCCTAGGTTAGGTTAAGGTAAGGTTAGGATAAGTTAAATTATTTAAAGTCAGAAAATTGAAGTTACCAACTTTTCAGATTCGAAAAATATTTTAAGCCTTTGAAATACGTAATTTTAATTTGAAAGCATCTCACCCACATCAACTTTTAACTCCTTTCCACTCACTCCACATCGAGTCAACATAGATAAAACGAGATACAAAAGTTAAATTGGTTATTAAATATTTTTTTATGTAAGTTTTTTAATATATATATATATATATTATATATATATATATATATATATATATATATATATATATATATATATATATATATATATATATATATATATATATATATATATATATATATATATATATATATATATATATATATATATATATACGAGACAGCTAAACCAAAATAAAATAATTTCGCAAAATAAAAAATTTCAAAAATAAATATTAAGTTCAATTTAAAAAAAAAATATCCTTGTTAAAGGTTTTATTAGTAGTTAACTGAATCACTAAAATTCACAATATTATATATATATATATTTATTATTATTATTATTATTATAGACTCTTTCGTCCTAGTCGAAACACTACTGAGGGCTAAGAAAACAAAACTCTATATACCTTATTAATAATAATTTTCACATTTGCAATTTGTAACTTTAAAAATCTAGAACAAAAATTTAACAAAACTGTGATTACAATATATACACATATTTACACCAATCCGTTGCCTGTTCGTTCCAATCCATGATCTTCATCTAGCTGTAAGATCGCTTTCAAGTTCGTCCAACGTCTTCAGAGAGTAGTAGTACCGTCCAGTCCGAACCACTATCATCCGAAACAGGTTGTCTAACGCTGTCAATATCGTCCGGAACACTCGCCGACTTCGTTCATCCGAATGCTCTCTTTCATTAACGGTCTCCCTTCCAGTGCGAGTCCATGATTCAGTATAACGTACAATCATTTTAATTCATCAGTAATAAACAACAGTTTAACTTTCCCACCAACTTGTTAAAACTGAACACTTTTACTATATTCCAGTCATTTCATTATCAGTTATCCGACTAATTCTAAAAAACACCAACTTGTTAACAATGAACAATTCATTCCACTCTCTAAAATATCGATGTTCGAACCTGAACCAAGAACAACTTTCTTCAGTCTCTACATTATCAATATTCGAATTCTACAACGTCCTTACTCTACCGATGATCTAACCTTTCTCTCTGCTTTACAATGTTTTCACCATTAAGTCATATTACTTTTAGTTGGTTTTCAACTCTCGTACTACAATATATATATATATATATATATATATATATATATATATATATATATATATATATATATATATATATATATATATATATATATATATATATATATATATTATATAATAAATAAATAAATAATTTTTAATATAATATATTGAAGCACGAATAAAATTTGTGTTAAATAATATATATAATATTATAATAATAATATATATATATATATATATATATATATATATATATATATATTATATAATATATATTATATATATATATATATATTATATATATATATATATATTATATATATATATATATATATATATATTATATATATATATATATATATATATATATATATATATATATATAATATATATATATATATATATATATATATATATATATATATATATATATATATATATATATATATATATATATATATATATATATATATATATATATATATATATATATATATATATATATATATATATATATATATATATATATATATATATATATATATATATATATATATATATATATATATATATATATATATATATATAATATATATATATATATATATATATATATATATATATATATATATATATACTGCTTCGTTTTATCTCTAAGGATTATTCATACTCCTACAAAGATCTTCGTCGGGGTCCTTCAAAAATCCGTGACCTCCCCACATCGCGTAGCCTATATAAAAATAAAAGGAAACTTTATTATAAAAATTATTCTAACCTTCTCGAAAGAAAAACAAGAAAAAAAACATTAAATGTAAAATAAATAAAAATTTATTAGACAACTAAATAAACAAAAAAATATGCAAATTCTAAATCGCATTTGAATATTAAATAAGCAAATAACGAATGTAAAATAGAAATATAAATAATACGAAGGACCAAAAGTCTACCCATCTAAAATACTGAGATATAATATAGGAACATAGGAAAATAGAGACAGTTAGAAGCCACAAGGGCCTATCGAGACTGTCCCAGTCCAAACAAATAATAACTATCAATACTAATACATGCACGAAAGACTAGGTCAATCCTATCCCTAGTTATCAGTTCACTTCATGCAAAGAAAAATAAAACTAAGCCTAATTATACATGCAATATTCAATAAATCATCACCCACTACAAAAAACTGCTCTTTAGGCGTAGTCATAGGTTGATCTAAAAATTCATATATACCCACCAATTAGGCTTAGTAAAGTTATACCATATAATACCTAAACCATCCATATATCTATCTAGCCCACTTTTAAATTTGACAAGAGAATCACAGTCAACAATCTCTTGTGGCAAGCCATTCCAAAAATTAACAACTCTATTTAAATATATATACTGAAAGAGTATTTTCAGATCGAGATGGCATGGCTCCTTTTTAATTTTCTTATGTCCTCTAGTTACTCTTCCCCAGTCCACTATAAAGTATTTTTCAATCTCTGTATTACTGTCAGATGCAAATATTTTGTAAACTTGTATCATATCCCCTCTGAGAAATCTTTCAACCGAGAACATTTCTAACTCCTTTAACCTCTCTTCATAGCTCCTATTTTCAAAGCCAGAAATCTTATAGAAGCTAAAAAACTTTTTCAGGTCTTTATTACTGTTCTTTGCCAAATTAATTTCTGCAATTCTCTTTGCTCTTCTTATTGACTGGTTAAGTTAATTCCTAATTCTCTTATAATGTTCCAAATCTTCCCCCCTGCTCCTACCTTTGAATATTTTAAAACATCTACGCTTTTCACTGATTTTCTCTTTTATCTCTCTACTCCACCAATTAGGTTTTCTATTCTCCACCCTAATAGGTTTATCTTTAAAACACACAGACTGAATGGTAGCCAATATTTGCTTGAAGTATTCCCACAGGATGAAAAACAATTTTGATCGTTAAACTCCTTATCCCAATCAATTTCATTGAGCATTTCTCGGGATTTGCTAAAATCTCCATTTCTGAAATCTAATATATTTTTCCTATTGACTTGCAATTTGGGCCCAGACCTTACATTCCAGTTAAATCTAATAATATAATGATCACTAGCTCCTAAATAAAATATTTAAAATAAACTGAAATAATATGTAAATTCGAACAATATTATATGAAATACAAACTTAAATAATTGAATGTAAGTAATATTAAGAAACAAATTTTTATATTAAACTTTAAAAATGGTGAAAGAATATAGAGGAAATATTTTTTAAAAAAGGTTTACTGTACGACAACAAATCTTGTAATTTATTCCTCTTTATGGACTTCATTTGATAATTCTTTTTTAGCAGTCTTTCTAAGGATAAAAATATACCAAATAAAATGTTTTTTTTTTTTTTCATTTTGCTTTAAAAA
>SEYY01021550.1:40000-45296 GCA_009176605.1 Armadillidium nasatum
AATAAAAAAAAAAACTTTTTTTTTTTTTTTTTTTTTTTTTTAATAAAGTTCACATCTCACGGCATTGCCCCTATTCGAGGAGAGGAACTTTCTAGGTAGTATATACAGGTCCCAACATACTGTTGTGGCTGTGTTTTAATTGTTTGACTTTGATGGTTAATCCTGTAAGCTAGGGTCATGTGGCCCTAGTAGTTATCTATACTACCTACCATGGAAACCCTTTGTTCTCATAATTTACTGATAACTTATTGACAAATTCCCCGTTATTCTAAGCAACGATTGTTCATCCTTGGGTGTTATTTTGTTTATGCTTTCATAATTGCGATATGGAAATAATATCTATGATCCTATGCCTTTCTTAAGTCAGGGTATAAGAGAAGGGTTCGTATCACAGGTCTGTAAGGAAGAAAGTAGACACCAGAACCTACATTATAAACATTGTCACGAAAGTTAGTTCAAGTCAAAATAAGGTAAAGTAACGTAGTGTGCTGTCTGTTACATATATTGACAAAGTTATACAGGGGTTCAAATGGAGATGGGAAGGAGAGTAGTAAGTGGTGCTTTTGAAGACTTAGATGATAGTGCGTTCTTTAGTATTAGTAGATAAGATATCGAGACGGTGTCGAAAGATGATATGAATGCTTAAAAAAATGTCTAATTTAAAACGTATAAAGGAAAAACAGTGATCCTGAAAGTTAGCAGAGAGAGAGACGGAGAAAATGCCAAATATTCAGATTGTTTAAGTATTTGTCAGTATTTTAGGAGAAAGAGTAGTGGTAAACAGTGACATTATTAAAAGATTATGCAAATACGGTAGATGCGTTGGGGAACGTTTTATTTAACTCAATGCAAGTAAAAAAGATTGACTTAGAAAATTTTAATATCAATTTCGATGTATATAGCTGACTGCTGAACAAAAACCAAGCCTAAAAGCAAAATACAGGTCTCTGAATTGAGGGGGACAGAATATTGTTAGAAAAAAAACAGAAAGCTAAAAAGTAGCGAGCGAGTAAGGAAGAATGTATGGCTGTGGCCTTAGTCTAGTGGACTATGTAGGGTTGTGGACTATCTAAGAAAAAGATTAAAAATAAAGAAAAAAAAAAAAGCTCAGTTGAAGTAGTTGGGACAATGAAAAAGGTGAAAGATTAGAGAATGGCTAATGGTGGCGGGTATGGAGCCCCAAAATCAATCCCGAGGTCAAGACTGGGAAAGAATTAGAGAGAAAATGAAGAGGTACTTCGAAAGTATGGTTTTCCTGACTTGGAAGAACTGAGAAAGTGCATCATCTTTGCTGACAGAACAAACTGGAAGACTATGATTGACCAACTGACAGACTACTTACTGCATACCGATGAAGTAAGAAGTAGGTACACCTTTATATCTTTTCATTATTTTTATCTTTATAATCTTTTCTTTCTCTAAAAAATGTTATGATATTTTATCTCTCTCTCTCTCTCTCTCTCTCTCTCTCTCTCTCTCTCTCTCTCTCTCTCTCTCTCTCTCTCTCTCTCTCTCTCTCTCTCTCTCTCTCTCTCTCTCTCTCTCTCTCTCTCTCTCTCTCTCTCTCTCTCTCTCTCTCTCTCTCTCTCTCTCTCTCTCTCTCTCTCTCTCTCTCTCTCTCTCTCTCTCTCTCTCTCTCTCTCTCTCTCTCTCTCTCTCTCTCTCTCTCAGATAAGATAATTATATAGTCGAAAAGTTAAAGCTTTTAAAAATTTGTAATTTAATATATATATATATATATATATATATATATATATATATATATATATATATATTATATATATATATATATATATATATATATATATATATATATATATATATATATATATTTATACTCAGCACCATATCCCGCATGAAGCAGGGTGGTGTCGGCTGCAGAAATTATTCATATTCCTGCAACCATACATGGGAAGGGAGAATATATATATATATATATATATATATATATATATATATATATATATATATATATATATATATATATATATATATATATATATATATATATATATATATATATATATATATATATATATATATATATATATATATCACCTACTTTTGAAACAAAGAAATTATTCCGTTCCGTTAACGGCCACAATTAAGTCTAAACTAAAATGAAAATTAATTTAAAAAGGTTTACAAAAAAGATAAAAATCAATTTATATGCAGAGAGTCAAAGGACAGAAATGAAGTCAGACCAGAAAAGTGATAAATAGAAACTGAATCTTGCCAAACAAGAAGCAGAATCAAGAACAAAAATGAATATGTGGAAATGAATAATAATACTTAATACAATGCTGTAACAATAATAATAATAATAATAATAATAATAATATAATAATAATTAAAAATAATAATAATAATAATAATAATAATGATAATGATAATAATAATTAAAAATAATAATAATAATAATTAATATTTCTAAATGAACAAAAAAAAATTTAAATAAACAAAATATAAAAAGGATATAAGAATTACACAAAATTAAGTAAAAATAATTTTATTAAATTTTTTTTTTTTTTAAATGTAAAATTATTTTCAAAAGTCGAAAATAAATTTAAAATTTTTTTTTACAAGAGTTTTTTATCTTTGAGGTTCTATTTATAAATTTGGCAGGATACGAGAATCGGTTTTTAGGGGTAACTAATACAAAATTATTTATTTAGAGTCCTTAGTGTATGGTGATTTGAAAACTTGGCCTTTTCTGAAATGGAATATTATTATTATTATTATTATTATTATTATTATTATTATTATTATTATTATTATTATTATTATCATTATTTATTATTATTATTAATTATTTTTTTTTTTTTTTTTTATTATTATTATTATTAAGATTATTTAAAAAAAGTATTAAGATATTATATTTTAAAATATTATTATAATTAATATTAATTTTATCAGTATCATTATAATTAGTATTGATTTTATCATTATTATTATTATTATTATTATTTATTATTAGTATTAGTATTAAATATGTTTTTAATTACCTTGCGAATTCTTCTTGGGCTGCCCTAACCTGAGCCACTGAATGTGGTGGAGGTGCTGGTCCAACAGGAAGACTATTAGTTGAGGAATCAGCTCTGAATCCAAATTCGTCAGCAATGTATGACACCTGTACTGGTACCCCTTCTGGTGAGGTGTACCTAAAAGGGATGAAATAATATATTGTCGAAACTTCTATTATTGTTACTGCTACTAATAATAATGATAGGAGAAATTAGGGGGTAACTAATATAAAACTATCTATGTAGTATCTTTAGTGAATGGTGATTTGAAAACTTGGCCTTTTCTGAAATGAATTATTACTATTATTATTATTATTTTTTATACAACTTCTGTAACTGGAAATAAATAATTATTATTATTATTATTAAAAGTTTGTTTTAAAAAATTATTTATAGTATGCATTTTATTATTATTATTATTATTATTATTTATTATTATATTATTTTTAATATTTTACTATTATTATTTTTATTATCGGAAACTCCCATCCTTTCTGGTGTTTTTTTCGGATACTTACGAATACGATCCAGTCATTTCGTAAGTTATCGGATCCTTAAGTCTCCCCTGTTCAGTTCTGCTAATTCCATCTTCACTGAGAAAACTGAAATTTAAGGCGTAACTTTAATATTTTAATTTTTAAAATATTTTAAAATTTTTTCAACTAATATTTTAATTTTTAAAATAATTTTAATTTTTTTTTTCGGGGGGGAGGGGAGGGGGAGGCTGTCAATATATTGGATGAACTTGCACTCAGAAGAAGAATGCTCCTTATTTAATTTAGGTTAGTTTAATATTAGACCGTAAAGAGGGGCTATATTTTGACTGGATTTACGTTAGGGTAATTCATGGGCTGCATATTAATGATCGGAAATGACATTTGCTTCATTACGTGTATGTATAACATAAATTTAAAAATAAATATAAGAATAAAGCTTTAAACACTTACTCAAAGGCGTATGATCCATCGAAATCTGGTCCATGGCTTTCTGATCTCAAAAGGCGCACTTCAGGTCCCCAGCTCCTGTAGTGGAAAGGCCTATTACCGTAAAGTTCCTGAAAGCGTTCTGGGGATAAATTCCTGAAGTTGGGGGAATTTCTTAAGAAGGAGGCATCCCTAAAATGGGGTGAATTGGGGTGTGTGAAGAAACGGTTTGCATCATAGTGTGGTGAATTGGGATGAGTTAAAAATCGGTTTGAGGCAAATTGTGGTGAATTGGGATGTGGGAAGAATCGGTTGTCATACCGATTGTCAAAGAAGCCGGGAAACCTTCCTGGGAATTTTTCCTTATAGGCTTCGATATCCGTTTTCTGGGCTTGGACGATGCCAATGATCACGCACAGGACAAGGAACTAATAGAAATGATATATATATATATATATATATATATATATATATATATATATATATATATATATATATATATATATATATATATATATATATATATATATATATATATATATATATATATATATATATATATATATATATAATATTATATATATATATATATATATATATATATATATATATATATATATATATATATATATATATATATATATATATATATATATATATATATATATATATATATATATATATATATATATATATATATATATATCAAAGTATCGAAGTCATAGCTGATGGTTATCTTTTTTATCGTATTGTTTGATGCTATAATAGTACGTGGTAAACATTGTTTACTCTATTGTATGCAATTATTATTTGTGTGTATGAAAAAAAATCAGTTGAGGATACAAATGCATGGCATGCGAACATATTAATGATTTCAAATGTAAAACCACATACTATAATATATATATCACTGAAAGCTTTATTTTAAAGGTATAAACAGAAGTTTTGGAGATTATATCTTGAAGATAAACTTTTCTTAACGATGGAAAACCAAATTCTCATTCAACGTATTGCTGTACACTGAAAAAAAAATTGTCCTAACGAATCTTTGGGACAAGTGGCAAAAAAATCACAGCAAAATTTTCAATAGGAAAAATACATATTCAGCATACGAAAGTCGCTTCACTGATTTATTTTCTAATAAGAAAATAATTGAAAAAATTTGTTGTGACATTTTTGCCACTTGTCCCAACGATTCTTAGGACAATTTTTTGCAGTGTATTAATTATTATATATAATTCTAGAATTATATAAATATAATAATAATGCATATATATATATATATATATATATATATATATATATATATATATATATATATATATATATATATATATATATATATATATA
>SEYY01021551.1:0-2500 GCA_009176605.1 Armadillidium nasatum
TTTTTTTTTTTTTCGTTTTCTTCGGTTTCTCAGAAATCAATTTTTGCCCTGAAAAGGAAAAAAAAATAATCTAAACGCCTCCAATTATCGCAGCGGGTGTTCCATTATCGCCTATTTTATTTAATAATTTCAGTCCTGAGCTTTTCGACTTTTTATATAAAAAAAAGAACCTGTAATATAAAGTATGTTTAATAGAGGAGTCTTGAGTTATATTACTTCTTGTCTTGCTATTGAACAATTTAGTTTTTTGTTCCTCTCAGGGTTTTTCGTTGTACCTTTAACTATTGATTAAGATATAGAGCCCTTTAAAGACTATGTAAATTTTGTGTTATTGTCTTTGACTGGTTATTAAAGTCATTAATGTAAAAAGAAAAAAAACAAACTTAGTTTCTTAATTTCGGTATTAAAGTTATAATAACTTTTCAAGATGAAACGTTTAGGTACAGGATATTTAAATTGTTGTCTTTGTTTTTAGGAAAAATGTTTCTTATTAATATTTGAAAGGGGAAAATGTGTTTTTAGCATGCTTTAATATTTTGGTCTTGTTTTGGAATACTTAAATAGAGCGGTAATATTTCTAATTAGGTATAAGTAGAATAGCATAATACATATATATATATTATATATATATATATTACATATATATATATATATATATATATATATATATATATATATATATATATATATATTATATATATATATATATATATATATATATATATATATATATATATATATATATATATATATATATATATATATATATATATATATATATATATATATATATATATATATATATATATATATATATATATATATATATATATATATATATATATATATATATATATATATATATATATTTATACTAATCTACATATTAATATCATTACCCTAAAAACTATGTTTCCAATTTTTGTATCATTTACCTTAGTATCGACATTAAAATTATTAAAATCTACCTTGCTTCTTTTTCTTTTCTTTTTTTTTCTTTTTTTTTTTAAATTTTGCATTCTATTTTTTTCTTTCTCTCTCTCTCTTCCATTAATTAGGATAATGGAATACATGTTATCAAACTACGAATCTTTATTCTAACCCGTCACGGCTCTTTTCATGATTGGTGACAGTAATAATTTTGTCTTTACTCCTTTTTAGCGTCAATTATATATGAAAACTACTTTTGATAGTGCAAATGAGAGAGGGAACGGGAGAAAGAAGCAACAGGGAAGCGAGGAATAGTTTTAACATAAGTTTTTATTATTATTATTATTATTATTATTATTATTATTATTATTATTATTATTATTATTATTATTATTATTATTATTATTTTTATTATTATTATTTTAATTAATTATATTATTATTATTATTATATTTATTATTATTATTATTATTATTATATTATTTATTATATTATTGTTATTATTATTATTGTTATTATATTATTATTATTATTGTTATCATTATTATTATTATTATTATTATTATTAATTTTATTATTATTATTATTATTTATTTTATCATATTATTATTATTATTATTTATTATTATTATTATTATTATTATTATTATTATTATATTATTTTATATATTATATTTTATTTATTATTTGATTAATTTAATTATATTATTATATTATTATTATTATTATTATTATTATTATTATTATTATTATATTATTATTATTATTATTATTTATTATTATTATTATTATATTATTATTATTTTATATTATTATTATTATTTTATTATTTTATTTTTGCTTTTTTCATTTATTTATTTTATTTCATTTTGTTTTTTATTTATTTAACTTTTTTCATTTTATTTCATTGATTTTTTTTTGTTTAATTGAATTTGATTTCTTTTTTCTTTCATTTTATTTGTTTCATTATCATTTTTTTTTTTCTTTTGATTATATTATTTAATCTTATTTGGATTTATTATAATTTGGTTTTTATTTATTTTTCATTTTATTTTTTTTTTATTTTATTTTTTTATTATTTTATTTTTATTATTTTATTTTATTTCATTTTTTTATTTTATTTTATTTCATTTTATTTCATTTTATTTTTATTTTATTTCATTTATTTATTTTATTTTATTTTATTTTATTTTATTTTATTTTATTTTATTTTATTTTATTTTTATTTTATTTTATTTTATTTCATTTCACTACATTCCTGTTTTATTATTTATACTATTAAATTGAATTATATTTTTATATTATTTTATTTAATTTTCCGTTTTAAATTTAAAGAATTTTTTTTTTTTTTACATTTTTTTATTACTTTTTATTTTTTTTTTATTTATTTTTTAATTTTTTTTTTTTTTTTTTTTTTTTTTTTAAAATTTTTAATTTAAAAAATAATATATATATATATATATATATATATATATATATATATATATATATATATATATATATATATATATATATATATATATATATATATATATATATATATATATATATATATAAAGAGATATGTTAT
>SEYY01021551.1:7500-10000 GCA_009176605.1 Armadillidium nasatum
TCCTATACTACTAAATATAAAAATAATAATTAAGTGACTGTTCAGTTCTCTGAAATATGCTTTATAAACTATATCAAATATACCAAATTATCTTTCTTTGTTTTTTGTTTTTTTAAATCAAAGAGAAAGTTCACTGAAAACTCTCACGAAGGATACCTCCCAAAAAAGTTACGTTTCCATAGTAGCATCGTTTCCTTAATGAATTAAGAAAATTTCCATTCGAAAGGAAAAGGTTAGTGCACAGTACAAGTTCCACAACAGTACTTTGAAAACCTCCTTGAATTAATACGTTATATTTTATAATATAATTCACAAGCATCCAAAATCTTTACCAACCACCATAAAACCAAGAAAACTATACAAAACATTATTGATACTCTCAGCTTAGTCTTTAGTAATACTCCCACTACTATATGATCTCCTGAGCTAAAATCATTCATAGTATATGAGGAAAATAGGATTTATCCATAAATATACACAATACTTAACCCAAATATTAAAATTTTTCTTTGTTATTCCCAAAAATCTATAAGTAACCACAAATATCTCCTTAAATTTAAATGTATTATCCACAAAAATCCATATACAACCACAAATATCCCTAAAAATTAAACTCCCAAGCATTATCCACAAAAATCCATATGTAACGACAAATATCCCTAAATATTAAATTTCACTGCATTATGCACAAATATCCCTAAAATACAAATTACAGCACATAACAAATACAAAATAAAATACTACTTCAGCCTCTCTCGTAGATCAATCGATAACACCAATCTGAAGACACTCTAGAAACTCGTAAGTTGTAACTAAAAGACAAGAAAAACTCTTGAATATTTTATTCATTTTCTCAAAAATTAACAACGCAAAGAAATTGATTATTTTATTGACATATGAATAATTAAAATTAAATGACCTATTTACTGTTTTCATTTAGCATATATATATATATATATATATATATATATATATATATATATATATATATATATATATATATATATATATATATATATATATATATATATATATATATATATATATATATATATATATATATATATATATATATATATATATTATATATATATATATATATATATATATATATATATATATATATATATATATATATATATATATATATATATATATATATATATATATATATATATATATATATATATATATATATATATATATACTATATTATATTCTTCTTCTTCTTCTTCTTCTTCTTCTTCTTCTTCTTCTTCTTCTTCTTCTTCTTCTTCTTCTTCTTCTTCTTCTTCTTCTTCTTCTTCTTCTTCTTCTTCTTCTTCTTCTTCTTCTTCTTCTTCTTCTTCTTCTTCTTCTTCTTATTCTTAGTCTATTATAATTGATTACTATTTATTTATCACTAAACATTGAAGTTTAATGGAAACCAATGTGTATCCCTTTTCAGAATTATTTAATTATTATTATTATTATTATTATTATTATTATTATTATTATTATTATTATTATTATTATTATTATTATTATTATTATTATTTTTATATTTTATTATTATTAGTAGTAGTAATAGTGATGATAATGCGAGTATTATTAATGTTCACAAATCTTATTTACAAACTCTTTTAATACCTAAATAAATTATAAATAAATTTATAAATAAATTATAAATAAATTATAAATAAATTTAACCTCAAATATTCTTAATGCTATTGTAAGATATTATTATAAATTAGTAATATTAAATATATTAACATTAATTTTAATAATATTAAAACTTATAATAATAATAATAATAATAATAATAATAATAATAATAATAATAATAATAATAATAATAATAATAATAATAATAATAATAATAATAATAATAATAACTACTGATACTATTACTATTATAATTATAATTACTAATACTTTATTAATACTAATAATAATAATAATAATAATAATAATAATAATAATAATAATATAATAATATACTATAATAATAATAATAATAATAATAATAATAATAATAATAATAATAATAATAATAATAATAATAATAATATATAATAATAATAATAATATATTAAAATTATTATAATCATAATAATATTTTTTTTTTTTTTTTTTTTTTTTTTAATACTCATCACCATATCCCGCATGAAGCAGGGTGATGTCGGCTGCAGAAATTATTCATATTCCTGCAACCGTACGTGGAAGGGAGAAATACTGGTTAAGAGGTTTCCCAGCCTCTAATAATAATAATAATAATAATAATAATAATAATAATAATAATAATAATAATAATAATAATAATAATAATAATAATAATAACTAGTAATAATTTGAATATAATGATAATACTACTAATATTAATAATGATAATACTACTGCTACTACTACTACTACTACTACTACTACTAATAATAATAATAATAATAATAATAATAATAATAATAATAATAATAATAATAATAATAATAATAATAATAATAATAATAATAATAATAATAAT
>SEYY01021551.1:15000-27500 GCA_009176605.1 Armadillidium nasatum
AAGCGTGCGCGACCTGTACAACACCCTCGTAGGACAAGGGGTTCAGTGTCTACATATTAAATTTTTGTGGATGTTGGCAACTCCAGGTTGTGATGCTTCCTTCTTTCCTGACACCTCTCTTTTGCAAAATTCTCTTCCATTTTCTATTTTTCCTGCCGAATTTAATCTTCTTAACTTTAAAACCAGCATCTATTCTTATCTGAGAATTTCGTTGGGTGAGGATTGTGGGGATTTTTTCTTGACTATTATTATTATTATTATTATTATTATTATTATTATTATTATTATTATTATTATTATTATTATTATTATTATTATTATTATTATTATTATTTTTATTATTATTATTATTATTATTATTATTATTATTATTATTATTATTATTATTTTACACCTTCTCCTTAAAAAAAATAATTTAAAAAAAAATTAAAAAAAACCTACCTTAAAAAAAATGGATTTTAGGAAAGCACTTACTAGAAATGAGTAAAAAGGTATCGAAAATATGATAAACTTTTAAAAATTTTTAAAAGTTTTCTTATAAATGATTTTTAAGTACATAGAAATAACTGACAACTATACGTACATATGTGTATTTCAAAAATATCCCTATTAATAAAAAATACATGTATTCACAAAAGCGTAATTGGATACAGGGTGGTGCCCAAGAATGGGCATTAAGGCATTTCTCTTAGAAATAAGGATACACAAAAGTTATAAATAAGTTAAACCAGAATTCACAAAAAATAAAATAAAATAAAATAAAATAAAAATAAATAAAAAAAATAAAAAAAATCTTTATAAAAACATTAATTCTGGAAGAATACCTCAATTAGGACCCCCCTTGTGAGTTATTCTTCTTTTTTTTCAGATAAAAGGAAAAATAAACAAGGGCGTCTCCTTTCTTTGAATTTCGTTTATTACAGTCTATACCTTTTTATTAATATATGTGCATGACTTTGCATACAAACCTATAGGGAGTATATATATATATATATATATATATATATATATATATATAATATATATATATATATATATATATATATATATATATATATATATATATATATATATATATATATATATATTATATATATTATTATTTATTTCACTTATCGTTTTTCCCACTTTCGTGGGGTGGTGCCGGCCACAATTCTCTCAAAAACATACCCATTCCTACCTTTCATCCCCTTTCACCACCGCCCTCCATCTCACTCTGTCCTCCCCAAGTCTACGTGTATTATATATATATATATATATATATATATATATATATATATATATATATATATATATATATATATATATATATATATATATATATATATATATATATATATATATATATATATATATATATATATTAATATATATATATAATATATTATGAATTATTCCATTAAAAATAATTAACCAGACAACAAGACTGGTTCGTTGAAATATTTTATGTTCACGATTCTACTCTTCTGCCACAATATTTATGAAGATCTCATGAAGATTCTTACGAAGATTTTATGAAGATTCTTACGAAGATTTTATGAAGATTCTTACGAAGATTTTATGAAGATCCTTACGAAGATTTTATGAAGATTCTTACGAAGATTTTATGAAGATTCTTACGAAGATTTTATGAAGATCCTTACGAAGATTTTATGAAGATCCTTACGAAGATTTTATGAAGATTCTTACGAAGATTTTATGAAGATTCTTACGAAGATTTTATGAAGATCCTTACGAAGATTTTATGAAGATTCTTACGAAGATTTTATGAAGATTCTTACGAAGATTTTATGAAGATTCTTCCTAGAAAAAAAGTTTTTTGTTTTAAACTATTTATGTAAAATTTTTGACATATTTTTTTATTATTATTATTATTATTATTATTATTATTATTATTATTATTATTATTATTATTATTATTATTATTATTATTATTATTATTATTAAGGTATAAGTATTTGTTATGTTACTAAAGGGTCGTGATTTCCAAGAATATTTATACGTTAATTATATATATTATATATAATATATATATATATATATATATATATATATATATATATATATATATATATATATATATATATATATATATATATATATATATATATATATATATATATATATTTATTAAATATTTTTTAATTTTTTTTTTTTTTTACTAAATAAAATTTAAAATAATCATTGTAAAAAAAAAACTTAGTCATTAAAAATAAAAATAAATATGGCAATATATATAATGTAATATTTTTATTTATTTTTTTTTTTAAAAGTTTACACACACACACACACACACACACACACACACACATATATATATATATATATATATATATATATATATATATATATATATATATATATATATATATATATATATATATATATATATATATATATATATATATATATATATATATATATATATATATATATATATATACATATATTAGTATATATATATATATATATATAGGACTAGCTATTCAAGGCAGTTAATTACTAGGTCCAATGGTTTCTCAGTGTTAAGTATCTTTACAGAGGAATAAATAATAGCTTTCCTACATTAAAGAAATAGCATCTAACTTTCAAACAGACGTATTCTACACAACGTTAAAACAACTTTGTATAGTTTCTCTGGTAGAAAGGAGAGATTGTTACATAAAATCCATTTGTGTTGATGAAGTCCAAATCAGAGGATTGACTAAATTAGATGTCGATATGAACGGAGATACAGGAATGCCATGTTCAGTTTTTATTTCAAATTTCTGACTTTTATTTCAACATTCTTTCCTATATGCAGTTTCGAAGACTACAGATTTTGATTTTTTAATATTTTTAATGTACCTTAAGGATTCCAACATTAGAGGACAGTTTGAGACAAAAGGAATTTCTAGTGTTCAAAACCATCATCCATAATACAAAATATTTTAAAGAAATTCACTATTTTTATTAGTTTTTCATCCATACCTTTTATGAGACTGAAAAATTCTTCTCTACACATAACCTCGTCCTTATGAACTATATTTTAAATACGAAAGCCCTTAAATTTCATTGAATATTATTTTTTTGATTACATTTCATATCATCACTAAAGCCAAAATCTATTCATAAATGAGGCATTAATGACAAAAAAGGAAAAAAAAATTCACCCATCTGAAGTCTAGAGAAAAGTTTCTAAAGTGAGAGGCAAAATGAAGCTTTAAAATGAGGAAAATCAAATGAAAGAGAAAATTGAGGAAAAAAAAGCAAAGTTATTTACAGACTAGAAATGCAACGTTAAATAAACCTAGTGTTAACAATCTTCACACAAACTTCGTGTAAAATGACGGCATTCTTAGTGTTGCGAAGATTCCGAAAGGGTGATAGAATGCTAATGCCTTATTCCCTCTTGCATTCATATATATATATATATATATATATATATATATATATATATATATATATATATATATATATATATATATATATATATATATATATATATATATATATAGTATAAGAGCTGATATTTATTGACATCTGAAAAATTGCACGAAAATCAAGAAATTTATAAAAATTCGCTTGATTTCTGAAAATCTCGCTGCAGCTGGATGTAAATCCAGATTTTCATGGAACACACTCCGATAGTCTGCATTGAGACAATTAATTATCAATTATCTTAATTAAACACTTTTATAGAAATATTAGGCCTGCAAAGGATATTAAATCAATTAATTTTTCCTATTTTTTTTTTTTTTTTTGTTTTTTTTTTAACAAATCACCACCACTCACGGGCAGAGCGCTCTTCAAGGAGGGGGCCACCTGTATTTCTAATTCTTGGTAGTTAATTGCAACTTGTAATGAAAAGTAAATGTAAAATAAGATGGAAAGACATAAATGAAAAAAAAAAGGAAACGTAAGACGTTTAAATTTTACACTAGAAGTGGAAGAAGAGAACAAGTAAAGAAGAAAAATACTTGACGAGAGAGAGAGAGGTAGAAAGAAGAGAAAGAAAGTAGGGAGTGAAATAGAGACTGAGAGAAGGAGAGGAATATAGATAGATAGATAGATAGATAGAGAGAGAGAGAGAGAGAGAGAGAGAGAGAGAGAGAGAGAGAGAGAGAGAGAGAGAGTAACATAGAAACTGAGAAAGAATAAAGACTGAGAGAGAGAGAGAGAGAGGAGAAAAAGACCGCACTTCTTGACAAGTTGTTTTTGCCCAACTGAATAAAAAGTGGGAGGCAACGAAGGACGTATTTCTTTTATTGCGAGGCGTCCATCACTTTTTTTGACTTGCTTATAAAACGGAGATCCTATCTTCAAATTTTTACTTATTTTGAGTTCTTGGTAGAGATGGGAAAGTGGGGGAACACTGAGGGACTTTTTGAAAATGGGGGACGGAAAAAAATAGGGAGAAAAAAATTGGGTTGTTGTCCATTTTTACAGTTGAAAAGAAAGAAGAAGAAATGAAATGTATGAGATAGGAATTTTTTTTTTTTTTTTTTTTTTTTTTTTTTTTTTTTTTTTTTATTAAAATAAAATCTTTGTTTGTTTTAATTTTATTTTCATTTTGGTATAATTTACTGAATGTTTCTTTGATGTTCATTCCTGATGTTTACATATATATAAGATAAATGCGCGCGCGTACCCACACACACAAACACACACACACACACATACATATATATATATATATATATATATATATATATATATATATATATATATATATATATATATATATATATATATATATATATATATATATATATATATATATATATATATATATATATATTGATCTTCCTGGTAAGCAAACCGTTCCTATCTATCTGTCATCAAGTTTCCACGAAGTCTCTTTTCCGATAACTCCATCAATTCAATCTCCTCCTCTCCTCCTGCCATTTCCCACGGTCAGAACCACTTCTTCCTCCTTTTCTCTCCCATTTTATTACAAGAGTTATACTCTCCTAAGTTACCTTTGTTTCTTTTATAAAGGATTTTGCAAAATAGATTTAAACTATATTACTGAAATAACACCATAACCATTATCAGTGATAACTTTAAAATACAATAATTAGGAGAAGACGAAGAGTAAGAAGAAGAAGGAGAAGAAGATGAAGAAGAAGAAGAAGAAGAAGAAGAAGAAGAACAACAACAACAACAACAACAACAACAACAACAAAACAACAACAACAACAACAACAAAGTAATAAAAAAAAAAAAAAAAAAAAAAAAAAAAAAAAAAAAAAAAAAAAATAATAATAATAATAATAATAATAATAATAATAATAATAATAATAATAATAATGCATTATTCTTGAAAGAAAAAACACCGTAACTCAATACAGTGAACCTGTTTAAAAATTGCAATCGTTTTGTATATCAATAAAAGATTAATGTTCTTTCTTTCAGTATTTCACTTACATCTATTAGGGGAGTAATCTAGAAGGGGGTACTCTAGAAGGGGAGTATTCTAGAATGGGAGTAATCTAGGAGGGAAGTAATCTAGGAGGGGAGTAATCTAGGAGATGGTACTCTAGAAGGGGAGTATTAAAGAAGGGGAGTAATCTAGGAGGGGAGTACTCTAGGAGGGGAATAATGTAGGAGGGGGTACTCTAGGAGGGGAGTATTCATGGAGTAGAGTACTCTCCTCCTAGAGTACTTGCAAATCTATTTTACAAAATAATCTAGTAATCTAGGAGGGAAATACCCTAGGAGGAGAATACTCTAGGAAGGGAATAATCTAGGAAGAGGTATTCTAGGAGAGGAGTATTCTAGGAGGAGAATAAAATAGGATTGGAGTACTCTAGAAGGGAATAAAATAGGAAGTTTATTCCTAAGATTCACCGAGAGATCGAACCAGGGTTCTTCACCAAGGGGAACCGTTCGTTTTATTGCTTGATATAAATATTAAATTAAGTGTTAATTTAATTTAATTATTTAATTATTTTAATTTAATTAATTATCAGATTGTTAATTTAATTATTTTTTATTTCCTTAAATTCTTGATTACGTATTATTTTGCTGCCTATAAGGAAAATAAGGGCGTAGTGTCATTTTCAAGAAATGTCCCTTTTTAATTATACTCTCTATTATGATATTTAAAATAAAAATAAAATAAAAATATTTTTTAATTGTTCTTTCTATTTTGATATATGAAATATGAATAAAATAAATATTTTTTCTTTTTAATTTTTCTTTCAGTTATATTTATAATAAAAATAAAATAAATATTTTTCCTTTTTATTTGTGCTCTCTGTTATAATATTTAAAATAAAATAAAATGAATATTTTTTTTCCTTTTTAATTGTTCTCTCTATTATGATATTTAAAATATAAATAAAATAATTTTTTTTTTTTTTAAATTTAAAATAAAACTTTAAAATCTAAAATAAAACTAGAAATCCAAAACGAAGAGTATTAAAAACGCAAAATTTAAGAAACTTAAATAAAATTAAATAAAATTAAAATTAAACCTAAAAATTTAAAAAGCTTAAATAAAATTAAACTTAAAGTCTAAATAAAACTTAAACTGAAGTCTTAAAATTCATGAGATCTAAATAAAACTTGAAGTTAAAATTGAAGCTTCAACATCAAATTACCTCTAATACGAAATAAGAATTACTTGAAGAAAAAAAAAAAGACAAAGACATGATAAATCCTAAATTACAGTTGCGAAAGCCGATTACAAATTAAATATACCTAGACATTACAGTTATGAAACATGCTTTTTTAAATGAAGAGAGACAAAGACAGGACCTTGTGTAAAAGATGCTCCCATTCCATTTTTAGCAACTTGTCTTACTTAACCTAACCTAACCTTTACCTAACCTAACCTAACCTAAAGTAATATAATCTAACTAAAAACGTAACAAAATATAGAATCAAAAGTAATTGGGACCATCTTCTAAACAAGAACCCAAAAACCTAGATAAACTTAAACCTACAGTTATGAAATTAGGTTAGAAAAAAGAATTTTACATTGAAAAGAATAAACATTATAGATGAATTGAATAAGAAGTCTTTTTAGCTTGTTTGATCCAGCTTAATGAGAAGTCAAATGTTTTCTTAGCAAAGAACATATATCCAAGTATTGGGTTGACTTGGGATAGTAAAAGATGAATTTTATACTACTTATTAAATGAATCACAAGAAGTTATATTAACTTTGTAAATCAACGTCTCATGTATAAAGCATAGTCAGCTAATGCGATCCCGTGTTCATAATATGTTGTAATTCCATGAAATAAAAAAACTATTATGGGAATGATGTCATAGAATGACACTACATTAATGAAAAATAGTTTCAGGTAAGTTGGAAAGTGTTTATATAAAATATGATGTATAATACTAAATTTTGAATGAACGAAGAGTGAAGGACTGGAACGTGAAACTTAGAAGGTGAGAGCTCGTTAAGTTGCTGAAGGAATGCTAATTAATATGTGTATGTGTGTATATGCATGTATAGGGATCTTAAAAGGTAAAATAGAAGAATTAGCTAAACGTAAAAGGTTTGATATACAAATATATATATATATATATATATATATATATATATATATATATATATATATATATATATATATATATATATATATATATATATATATATATATATATATATATATATATATATATATATATATATATATATATATATATATATATATATATATATATATATATACTTAAACGTTAAAATTATATTTAAAAACTAACCGAGTTTTTGTTGTCTTGAACCCTTCAAAAGATTTTATCAAAATTATCTCGGAGACTCTGTGAGGGTCGTTGGATTTATTGGAGTAAAAAGACCCATTATTTAGGGCTAAAAATGGAGACCCACTTTGATTTTTAAGGACGATAAGAAAGCCTTCATGGGAGACTGTCCTTTTAGCCCATTTCGTCATTACAATTAGTTCTTTGCCTTTTTAAAAATCTGTCCTTAGAGTCACACGCGTCATCGTAAGTTCTGTCTTTTAAGAAATCTGTCCTTATAGTCAGACGCGACATCGTAACCGTCATGTCTTTTAAAAATCTGTCCCTTTTAGATCCATTTGTGCTACACATACAGTTTATCCTTCGGCTTTTAAAAGACTGTCCTATTAGTCCATTGTGCATTGTCTATTTTCTAAATCCTTTGACAGATTATTCTTTGAAATGCTATTATGGCTGTCATTTTTTTGTTGACTTTTATGTATGTAATTTATTCCGTTTGCTTTTATATTTTCTAGTTTTTATTTTTTGATTATATTATCTCTCTCTCTCTCTCTCTCTCTCTCTCTCTCTCTCTCTCTCCTTTCTTTGCATGTATCTCTCTCTCCGTCTGCGTGTCTGATTCTCTTCCTTTCCTATATATATATATATATATATATATATATATATATATATATATATATATATATATATATATATATATATATATATATATATATATATATATATATATATATATATATATATATATATATATATATATATATATATATATATATATATATAGTATATAATTAAAAACTATGTAAATAAACTAATAATAGAAAAATAAAAATAAATAAATAAATACAAACCCATGTAACAAACAAGCAATAACATTACGCTACGTTACATTTAAATGCATTTTTTTTTCTTTTTTTCTTTTTTTTCTTTTTTTTTTCCTTTTCGGAAACAATTATGGGGATCCCCTCTTTTATGGGGTGTCTTCCCTCTTTCTTTTATCTTTATGTCATGTCGCTTCTTTATCTCAAATGACATCAGGGCTTCATGGGTGGTCTTATCATTGTGCAAGTGTTATTATTATTATTATTATTATTATTATTATTATTATTATTATTATTATTATTATTATTATTATTATTATTATTATTATTATTATTATTATTATTATTATTATTATTATTATTATTATTATTATTATTATTATTAATTTATTATCATTATCTTTATTTTTATTTATATTATGATTAATCTAATTATTAATATTATTATTATTATTATTATTATTATTATTATTATTATTATTATTATTATTATTATTACAAAAGTTTTTGTTTATTTTTTAATTTAAATTTTATTACTATTATTTTATTTAAAAATTAATTTGTTCTGTTTAATTTCTTAATGTTTAAAATATATTTATCCAATTATTTATTTATAAATTTATTTTATTTATTATATTTATTTATTTTTTTATTTCAATATTTATTGATTTTATTTGTTTGACTTTTGAAAGTTTTTTCATTTTAGTTTTTCCTTATTTAAAAACTTTTCCTCTCACGTATTGGTGTCTATGTGTATGTGTGTATGCGCATGTCTGTGGGTGCATGTATATGTGTGTGTATGTGTATGTATATGTGTGTATGTGTATGTATATGTATATGTGTGTTTACGTGTCTAAGAATGTGATCCTTTTTTTGAGAAGTTTTGAACGTCAGTGATTTGAAATTTTTGAAATTTTGCATTTCAATTTTCTTATTGAAAAGAATTTTTTTTTTTTTAGAATTCATAAATCATGGTAATGTGTTGTATAATTTGTATTCAGTCATTCAATCAAGCATAAATACATAAATGCATAAATTCAATGCATACATACATACATACATACATCCATACAAACATATATACATACGTTCTTACATACATATATAACATATATTCATATATACATACATAAATACATACATACATACATACATACATACATACATACATACATACATACATACATACATACATACATACATACATAAATACATACAAACCCAGATATATCCTCAAATCTTATAATCTTACTTAACTATCCACACACGCAATCGATTCTAAACCTTAAGACCAGACAACCTAAAAACCAGTCATTATCTTATTCCGACCATTTAAAACCAAACCAAACCAAACCTTATTAAAAAGAACCCAACAAGATAAGAACTTAGTTTTCCTTATCGGTTCATCAGTGATAAGAGAAGTCGGTGAGGTGTCAAGACGAATTTAGATAGAAATAAAACAAGTTCATGAACCGTCCTTAAAAATGGGAGGTTTTGGGGGGAGGGGGGAGTGGGGGTTCGATCTCTTTAGGGGGAAGGTAGGGGTATGGGAGATCTCGGTAAATAAATTGGGAAACAAAAGGATGAAGCAAATAAATGCAAATAGGGTGAATGGAGGTTGAAGGGGTAAGAGAAAAGGAAAGAGATAAAGGAAAAATAAGTAAGAATTATAAATAAATAAATAAATAAATAAATAAATAAATAAATAAATAAATAAATAGATAAATAAATGTACGAAAACTTGAAAACTTTTGACTTTGAATCTGAAAAAAGTTCAGTGATAATTCAAATTAATAATAATAATAATAATAATAATAATAATAATAATAATAATAAAGAATTATTTGCAGCCAAATATTCCTGTTAATTAATATTAATTTTCTTTTTTAATTCTTCCTTTTTTTCTTAAGTTTTCTTTAAAAAAAATTCTTCTGTGGTGGTCTTACTCTTTATCTTTAAATTTTACTTTAATTTTATTTTTATTTTTTAATTTAAATAATCCCTATAGCTAAAAAAAAAAAAAAAATTAAATAAATTAAAATAAAATAAAAATAAATCAAAAATTTCTATTTTTTCCAAACCATTAATTTTCTTTCTACCAAAGCTATAATTAATTATTTATTTACTAATTATAAAAAAAAAAAAAAAGGTAAATTACCTTAATATAATAACTATATTCTTTTTCATTGTTAGAAGGAACTTGACCCGCTTGGGGCTTAATTTGGTACCCTATGCCCAGGGGTATTAGAATGTCAATTGAGATTTATTAAGTGAATCTAATAATTGGATGAGGACCCATCTTCAGCTTTAATTATTTTTCAAAGACTCTATTATTAAATTTTATTTTTTTTTTTTTATTTTTATTATATATATATATATATATATATATATATATATATATATATATATATATATATATATATATATATATATATATATATATATATATATATATATATATATATATATATATATATATATATATATATATATATATATATATATATATATATATATATATATATATATATATATATATATATATATATATATATATATATATATATATATATATATATATATATATATATATATATATATATATATATATATAAATAAAAAAATATATAAAAATATAAATAATATATATATATATATATATATATATATATATATATATATATATATATATATATATATATATATGTGTGTGTGTGTGTGTGTGTGTGTGTGTGTGTGTGTGTGTGTGTGTGTGTGTGTGTGTGTGTGTAGTATAAATTATTGTAACTTTTCGAATTTAAATAAAAGTTCAAGTTTTTGTGCATTAGTTTTATTATTTTTATTGTTTTTGTAGCTTTTATTTATTTATTTATTTATTTATATATTTATTTTTTATTTTTATTTCTTATTTTTCTTTTTTATATTTTTTTTTATATTTTTTTCAAAAAATGCCAAATTGATTTTTATATTTAAATAAACTTAAGTTTCTGTTAGATAGATACTTTTGTTACTGAAGTACCTCATAAAGTTGTTGTTGAACTTTTTTGATGTGTGTGTGAGTATATCAGTGTGCTTTTTATTACTTAGTCATTACGACTATCTTTTAAAGCAAGAAAATATAAAAATAAATATAACAACAAATAAAAACAAAATTGCCTAAATATCAGCGCACAATTAACCAATAAAAACAATAATAAAAATAAAGAAAACAAAAAATGTAACCAATTTTTATTTTAAAATAATGAGGGGAAGGGTGAAAACGTTAACCAAAAAAATAAAAAATAAATAAGAAAAATAAAAACAAAATTTTAAAAAAAGGAAACGCAAATTAATACAATAATACTTTAAAAGTCCCATTAAAGTTGCGTTTTTGAACTTCACGACTTATTAAATGTATCCCATTGGAATAAAGTCGCTAGGCTTGTATCTAAAATTTAGGCTTAGGCTGATGAGTATAGGCTCGAAAATGACTTCCTTTTCCTCATGATGGAAAATATATTCGAAAGATTTTAGCATTTTAATTTCCTTTTTCCTCTTTCTTTCGTCAGAGGAAACTTTCATAGGAAAAAAAAGGGAAGACAATAACCAGAAAAAGGGGAAAAGACAAAGTTAAAAATATGTTAATCAGATGTATAATTAAATTACGGGGACTACACTGTCCTCCGCCAAAACCTCTTTTCCATTTTGTTGGATGAATGTTCTTTTAATGAAGCTTTTCATTTAGATTCTCTCTCTCTCTCTCTCTCTCTCTCTCTCTCTCTTCTTATATATATATATATATATATATATATATATATATATATATATATATATATATATATATATATATATATATATATATATATATATATATATATATATATATATATATATATATATATATATATATATATATATATAATATATATATATATATATATATATATATATATATATATATATATATATATATATATATATATATATATATATATATATA
>SEYY01021551.1:37500-45000 GCA_009176605.1 Armadillidium nasatum
TTAATATTAATAATAATAATAATAATAATAATAATAATAATAATAATAATAATAATAATAATAATAATAATAATAATAATTAATAATAATAATAATATAAAATAATAAGGTAAATGGAATAAATCAAAAAATCACATAAAAAATAAATAAAAATTTATCAATCACGTTAATGTGTATTATTATTATTTTTATTATTATTATTATTATTATTATTATTATTATTATTATTATTATTATTATTATTATTATTATTTTGTTTTAATTTTGAAAAGTTAATAATTTTTATAAATTGAATTAATAATAATTATTATTATTATTATTATTATTATTATTATTATTATTATTATTATTATTATTATTATTATTATTATTATTATTATTATCTTTGTTTAAATTTTGAAAAGTTGATAATTTTTATAAATTGAATTTATAATTTCTTCTTATTATTTTTCCCATCATTATTATTATTATCATTATTATCATTTTTAATTATTATTATTATTATTATTATTATTATTATTATTAACATTATTTTTCATTACTATTATTATTATTATTTCTATTATTATTATTATTATTATTATTATTATTATTATTATTATTATTATTATTATTATTATTATTATTATTATTTATTACTATTATTAATATTATTATTATCATTTTTATTATTATTTTTTTTATTATTATTATTATTATTGTTATTATTATCATTATTATTATTATTATTATTATAATTATTATTATTATTATGATTATTATCCTTCTGTTTTACTTTCGAAAAGTTAATAATTTTAATAAACTGAATTTATAACTTGGAGTTTCAACACTTGATAATTAACATGTTAACAGTACTTAACAGTACTTAACACAATGAAATTAATTTAACAAGTCTTTTATATATTTTAATACGTTTCTTATATCTTGTAAAAATGTGTTTAATTTAAATTTTTAAAAAATTAGAATTTATACATATTAATTAAAATTTTATATAATATTAAAATTAAATTATAATAAAGAAAATTGAATATATTTCACGGTTTATAATTATTTACTGTTTATTATTATCTTTATAAATGTGATAATTAAATAAATAAAATTAATAAATTTATAAATTAATTAAAAAAAAATTCGTTTTAATTATTTATTTATTTTTTTATTTGTTTTTATTTATTTAGTTTTATTTTTTTTGTATTTCAAAACTTCTCTAATACTTTCGATATTAAGCTAATGGTTCATGAAAAATCTCTTCAACTAAAATGAAGAAACTTAAGAAAGGAGGAGGTGGGAGAGGGGTTAGAGTTAGAGGGGAGCAATAGGGGAAGAGAATAGGGACAAAATATACAAAAAGAACTTAAAAAGGAGAACGAAGGAGAGGTTGCACCTTCGTATCACGACCTAGGCCTAACAAATTTTCAATATCTCCAAAGGAAGTTAGTGGCAAAAATGCAAAAATGACTTATAAAAGGCAACAAGGTAGAGGGCGAACTTATCGTATCACGACCTAGGCCTAACAAATTACCTAGGTCTAACAGCCCTCCAAAGAGATTAAAAATATCAATGATACAAATGTGGATTTTACAGTTATTTCCTAGTTAATTATCCTGTGCCCTGGCGTGGTTTTCTCTGTTGTTAACGCCGAGATTTCATGATTGCTTTCAAATTTCTTTCATATTTTAAGCACATTTAAAAATATTTTTAAGCCTATTTAATTTAACACTTTGAAGATTTATTTTTAATATCCAGCTTCTTCATCTTCGTTTTCTCCCTGGAAGGTTTTTCACCCTGTCATTGTTGATTCCAGTCCCCTATCCGAGTTTATATATAAAAAAAAAAAGTGAAAAACAATTTTTTTTTTTTTTTTTTTTTTTTTTTTTTTTTTTTTTTTTTTTTTTTTTTTTTTTTACTTTCACCGGCTTGCTTTGCCTGTAGTGGAAATTTTAGTTTATTTATTAATGATTTTCCCATTTAAATGGCTTCTAATATAAGCTACTCCATTGTTTTAAATTGCCTCTTATTGTAATTTAGTTTAGTGACGTGCCAATTAATCGCAAATTAATTAATTTTTAATTGATTATTGTGCAATGACGATTAGCTTCTAAAATATATATCGTTAATTTTTTTTTTTTTTTTTTTTTTTTTTTTTTTTGATTAAAGTACATTAAAAATTTTAAATTATAAAAAATTCATTTTTTTAATTTAATTAAAAGATAATATATATATATATATATATATATATATATATATATATATATATATATATATATATATATATATATATATATATATATATATATATATATATATATATATATATATATATATATATATATATATATATATATATATATATATATATATATATATATAATATATATATATATATATATATATATATATATATATATATATATATATATATATATATATATATATATATATATATAAAAAAAATAATAAAATTATAAATTATTCGTATAACCTTCTTAGCAAAATGAAAAAATAAAAAAAATTAATAATAATAAACTAAAATTTTAGAGTTTATAAGAACTTGAAAGGTTTTAAATCTTTGTATATGCAAACTTTCCTATTAACTAAAATTAATCTGGAAAAGAATAGGAAAAAATTGTGTACGTCTATTTGAAAGCTCTGAAACAAAAAAAAACAAAAAAAATGAATTTAAAAAATGTACCATATTAAAATAAAGGACAAACGCGTTCCAACATGAAAGGACAAATTCAAATTCTAATAACTTGCATTTGGTGAGTGGCGGGCGTACGATAACTACGCGAGAATTTGAAACTATGCAAATAATTGTCCTAAGGCTTCGCTATTATCCCATTCTATGTGAGAGTGATGAAGAATTCTTCTCTCTTAGAATGCTAATTTACTGTGGGAAGGGGAGACAGAAAGGAGATAATTGAAGAAGGGAGGAAACTGATGATAAGGAAAGGGGAACAAATCTCGAGAGAAGACTAGATGTATCTTTTAGTTTCGATGTCCAAAGTTGCATTTTTCGTCCAAACGTAAAATTATGATAGATCTGTGTTGCCATCTCAGCACTTTTTTTTTTTTTTTTTTTTTTTTTTTTTTTTTGGTAGGGAGGAGAGGTGGGGTGAAATGAAAGCTCCATCAAAGTCGCTAATATTTTTTTTATTTTTTTTTATTTTTTTCATTTTATTTGAGTAACTCATTTATTCACAGCTTTGATGTTGGATTCGTTTACAAAGTTTTGAGTGGTAAATAAAATTATATTTCTAAAACTAACTCCACTAAGTTTTTGATGAATATTTTTCTCACTTCGTTTTTATTTTTTTAGATTTATGTGTTTATTTATATATTTTATTTATTTCTTTTTTCTTTACGGTAACTTTGATTCTTTCTTTTTCTAGATACTTTTTTCTTAATATGTAAAAAAGTTTTCGTCATTTTTAAAATTAAAAAGAAATATATTTTGCCTTTTCCAAAATTCATTTTTTTCTTTCTTTTTTTAATTTATTTATTTATTTATTTATTTATTTATTTACTTATTTTTTTATTTACTTATTTTTTTTATTTTTTTTTATTTTTATTTTTTTTATTTTTTTTTTTTATTTTACTACATAGCATTTTTTCCTACGTAACTGAGTATTATGTATGAATGAATTTTCTATTTGGTGTGTGTGTATAAGAATGTATACATGTGTGATTCCGCATGTATATCTGAGTTCAATAATGCATGTATATATTTAGGTATATAAGTATGAAAGTTTATGAAACGTATTCTAATATTCTAAGACGGTATTTCTAAGGTTTAAGGTTTACCTAACCTTACTTACTCCTAACCAAATTTACTCCTAACGCTATAAAGAAACGTAGATGGATAAAATTATTTAAAGTACAATAAAAATCTACGCTAAATTTTCTATTAATTAAACCACGAAGTTGATATTGTTATTTATGTGTGTGTATGAATGTATGTATGTATGTATGTGCGCATGCGCGCGAATATAATGCACGTACGCACATAAACCCATATATATATATATATATATATATATATATATATATATATATATATATATATATATATATATATATATATATATATATATATATATATATATATATATATATATAGAGAGAGAGAGAGAGAGAGAGAGAGAGAGAGAGAGAGAGAGAGAGAGAGAGAGAGAGAGAGAGAAAGAAAGAGAGAGGGAGAGAGAGAGAGAAAGAGAGAGATAAATGTTTTGAAATTGATTAATTAATGTCGAATACTTTATCCATTATCGTTTGAGTTTTCTTTTTTTTAGCATCTACTAATCAATAAAAAAATAAATTAATGAAAAAAAATATAATTAAATAATATAATTAAATGAAAATTTGTAAATAAAAATTGGAATAAAGTTGAAATGTGTTTAGTTGTTGAATTTTTATTATTATTATTATTATTATTATTATTATTATTATTATTATTATTATTATTATTATTGTTGTTGTTGTTGTTGTTGTTGTTTTTTTTTTTTTTTTTTTTTTTTTTTTTTTTTTTTATATATATATATATATATATATATATATATATATATATATATATATATATATATATATATATATATATATATATATATATATATATATATATATGTATATATATATAATATAATTAATGCCCATTATAAATTTCTCAATTTTAGTTAATAATATCAAATAATTTAAATTATACCAAAAATAAATATCACAACTTATTAGAAAAATAAAGAAATATCCAACCACCCTTGTTTGTTTGTTTGTTTGTTTGTTTGTTTGGACTGGGACAGTCTCGATAGGCCCTTGTGGCTTCTAACTGTCTCTATTTTCCTATGTTCCCTTTTTGAGACCTCAAATAGCAACATCAAATTGTAAGAAATTTCCAAGTAAAGAAAGGAAGTGAGATTTTCTTTTGACAATCATCATATCAAGGCCTTAAGCGTCCCCAAACTAAGTATCAATAAATCGCTTTCCTAAAACATAATGAATCCGAATAAATATTATATTTTAAATGTAAATTTTTCATTGAGAATTATAAACAAATTATATATTTGTGTATAATTGTTAATTATAAAATGGCCAAAAAGAAAAAAAAGACAAGAAAAATGGAAAAAAGAAAAAAAAAAGGAAAAATGCACCTGAAAGCAATGCGCCTATTTTAGCCTTAGGAGTCTAGTCTATGTTTCACGCGACAAGCCTAGCGTGATGGCTTCATCAATCGTCCAATAACGGACAGATGGTTCCCGAAAAATAAACGAATTTTTGCGTTATTTTTGGCCTTGATTTTAGGCCTAATATTTTTTTTCTTTCTTTTTTTTTTTTTTTTTTTTTGAAACAAAGAAAGCAAATGAATCTTTCTCCCCTATTTTGTTATAAAAGTGATTATGGGCAGTACAGAGTTTTTAGACAAAGCTATAATCATTTTTCTAATGCGTCACCTTTTATAAACTATCAAAGAAACACTATATATATATATATATATATATATATATATATATATATATATATATATATATATATATATATATATATATATATATATATATATATATATATATATATATATATATATATATATAATTGCAGCACAACAAAATTAATGAAAGTAATTAGTTAATTGTTTTTAAATTATTCTAATTATTTTTTAATTAATCTAATAATTAACTAACCTAACCTGATCACGTGATTAACTATTAGAAGGGATTTATCCCTTCTGACTAGACTTTCAATTAGAGATTTATGTATATTGCGAACCGCATTCCCTAAAGGAGTGTCGTAGTTGTTCTTAGTAAATTAAATGCAAATGCCTTTATCTGCAACACGCAAAATCTTTAATGATAATAATAATAATAATAATAATAATAATAATAATAATAATAATAATAATAATATATAATAGTAATAGTGATAATAATTGTAATAATGATAATAATAGTATAGTGATAATAATAATAATTGCAATAATGATAATAATAGTAATAATACTATTGAAATAATAATAATAATAATAATAATAATAATAATAATAATAATAATAATATTAATAAAATAATAAAAGTAATAATAATAATATTGATAATAATAATAATATAATAATAATAATAATATGATAATAATAATAATAATAATAATAATAATAATAATAATAATAATAATAATAATAATAATAATAATAATAATAATAATAATAATAATAATGTGTTAGTCTTAGTTTTTTTTGGTTTTTTACCGCTTTTATTTTTATTTTTCCTTTTCCTATTATTCGTCAGTTCTTTATGAAGTTAATTAAATTAAAAAAAATTAAATTAAATTAAAAATAAATCATAAAATCAAAATATAAAAAATATAAAATATCCAAATATAAAATCTAAATGAATCAAAAAATCAATTTAGCCAAAAAGCAAAATAATATAAAGGCGTAAATTAAATCAAGTGAAAAAGAATCAAATCTAAAATCAAATAAATTACAATCAAATTCAATCAATATTTGGTTGAAAAATCTTGATTGAATTTGGTTGAAGTCTAGACAACCAAAGTATCATTCTTGCTTTCCATCTTTATCTAAACTTTCATAAAGATTTTCTTTTTCTCAAATTTTCTTCATCTATTTCTGTTTCTTCCTCTTGTCCGATCCCTCAGTTTTATCCCTTCAAAATTTTCCCCCTTTTTCCCCAAAATTTCTTCATCCATTTTATTTTCTCCTTCCTTTCCGGTCCTTCAATTTTTCCCCTTTTTCTGTTTACCTTCATCTGTCTCTTCTGTCTTTTTTCCCCTCAACCCTATAGAACATTTCCTCTCTTAATCCCCTCACAAAACCCATCCCGATTCTTATTCCGAATCCATTTTACTTCAAACAAAAGCATTAAATGAGTCGAACGAAAACTCCGGAACTCACCCGGAACTCGAGCAATTAAAATAATAAAAATTTTGTACTTTATAACTGAGAAATTACATTACATTTAAAAATTAATTTAAAAAAAAAATAATAAATTAAAAAACTAATTTAAAAATAAAAATAATAAATTTTTTTTTTTTTTTTTTTAATTAACAAAAAAAAAAAAAAAAAAAAAAATTACAATTATAAAATGTAAAAAAATTTTAAATTAAAAAAAAAAAAAAAAAAAAAAAAAAAAAAAAAAATATTAAATAATATATATATATATATTATATATATATATATATATATATATATATATATATATATATATATATATATATATATATATATATATATATATATATATATATATATATATATATATATATATATATATATATATATATATATATATATATATATATATATATATATATATATATATATATATATATATATATATATATATATATATATATATATATATATATATATATATTATATATTATATATTATATATATATATATATATATATATATATATATATATATATATATATATATATAATATATATATATATATATATATATATATATATATATATATATATATATAT
>SEYY01021551.1:52500-60000 GCA_009176605.1 Armadillidium nasatum
CTTAATTTTCTTATATTTTGTTTGAATTTTTTTTTTTTTATTATTTGACTGATTGAGCTGAAATTTTCAAAGTATGTGAATTTTTTCACGAAGTTCTGAGTTGATTTCGAGCATTTTTTTGAGTCTATAACGGTTTGAAACTTATTTGGACCCAAAGTTGAAAAAAATGAATAACTGGATCAAACCACTGGTCCACATGAGCTGAAAATTTAGCTGAATACCTTTGCCCCAATTTCTTGCATTGGTGGGAATAGGTTTTTGATATCACGTCTAGAAAAAAGTTATATAAGCACTTGAAAAAAAATTTGCAAAAATCGTACCCTTCTGGAGAAAAAAATTATTTATAAAAAACGCTACCTACTATTTTTTTTTATTTGTGAAAATTGTTTAGAAGAGGGCAGGGCAACAATATTTATTTAGTGCATATTTAAATGCTCTTTGTTTGAAGCGAGATATAGCCTCTCAAACTTTGGGAATTTTTGAAATTTGGCCAAAAATGGACCTTTTTGAAGGCTATATCTCAAAACCAACGAATGTCATCGAATAAAGTACATAGAGGAATTTGTAGCCCCACCCCTCCTCTATACACACCAAAAATAGGAAATGTCATAGTTGTATTTTTTTTTAAAAATTTTGTCTGAAAAGGTGGATTTTTTTAGTTCAAAAAAATTTTTTTTTCTATAGTTGGTCAGTTTTTGGCTTATAACATTTTTCTTATAACTCTGGGAACAAAACTCTATTAGAGACTTTTCTATCCCAATTAATTTTGAATAAATAGTCCAATTTTCAGCTCATTCTAAAAAGTGGTTTGGCACCGCCAATCAATTAAAAAAGGGTAAAATTTCAAAAAAAAAAAAAAAAAAAAAAAAACTTTTAACCGTAATAGACTCGGAAAAACGATAGAAATGGACTTTTTTACCGGTAAAAAAATCTATATAACTGAAAGTTTCAGCAGAATCGGCTGAAAATTTTAAAAAAAATATATATTTAAGTTTAATTTTCCATTTTAACCCCGGCCGGCAACCCCGGTTTTCCCTGATTTTTGGCCGGGGCCGGGGTTGGCAGGGGCCGGGGCCGGGGCCGGGGCCCCGGTCGGTTCCTATATATATATATATATATATAATATATATATATATATATATATATATATATATATATATATATATATATATATATATATATATATATATATATATATATTATATATTGTTTATTCTCCATTTTTATATTATTATTTATTTTTATAATTATATTATTATTATTATCATTATTTTATTAACATTATTATCAAATATTATTATTTTTATTATTATTATTATTATTATTATTATTATTATTATTATTATTATTATTATTAATATTAATTTATCATTATTATTTTTTATTATTATTATTATTAAATTATTATTATTATTATTATTATTATTATTATTATTATTATTATTATTATTATTATTATTATTATTATTATTATTATTTATTATTATTTTTTTTTTTTTTTTTTTTTTTTTTTTTTTTTTTTTTTTTTATTATAATTAATAATAATAATAATAATAATAATAATAATAATAATAATAATAATAATAATAATAATAATAATAATAATAGCAACGAAAATGAAATGTTTAAGAGAAGTTATCTTACTAATAAAATTATTTTAATCCAATGTTCCAATTTTTCTCTTTTTCTGTGCTTTTCGCCACGTGGCGCATAGGATGCCAAATAAAAATTTTAAAATGGCTCATTTCACAAGAGAAATTAAAAAAGAACTTTGTAGAATTTAGGGAAATAATAACGACAAATATAAGTTTTTATTTATAAATCATACATGTGTTAAAGATGTGTATTTTGTGCTTTATATTTTTGAGTGCAAGGGTGTATGTGTTATATACAGACTCTGGTTGCCTGAGTTCAGTATTTTTCCCTATCGCGTCTGATGGTCATTCACCAGCGAAAGAACCACATCAGGATGATGGAATTTTTGACCTCATCGCATTCTACCTCTCCGCAACCATTTTGACGGCCGACCCTAAAAAAAACTCAGCAACTCAGGCAACCCAGGCAACCTAGGCAACCTAGGCAACCTAGGCAACCCAGACGAACCAGATATTCTCGTTTCTTTCTGTAATAGTTTCTCTTATTTCTTCATTCAATTTCTGTAAACGCAGAAAGTCTTACTCTCACAGATATAATGCCGAATTTTTTTTTTTTTTTTTAAAGGTAAAAAAGGCTATTCTTCTCTGATAGTCAGAAGTGTTCAAAAGACAGCTCCTTGTAAGTAATTTTTACTCAAATATTACTTAATATATTAAAACCAGTGTCTCTCATTCGGATAATAATAATTATAAACTATAATATTCATCTGGAATTATCATAGATAGATTTTGAATGAAATAATGTAGTAACATGAACGGTATAGAGAAAATAAGTCTTTTGAGTTAGACAACCGAAACATCCAAAAATCTTCTTTATATATAGTTAACATAGAGTACAAATTTGAATTTTTCTGGTGTGTTGGATATAAGACTTATCTTTTATGCCTTTAATATGTTTGATAATGAAAATTAAAGAAGGTTCTTCTAAAGTTATCAGACAGTCTAATATGGTAGGAGCTGTTTATGAGTTTTACTAACTACAGGATACATTTCAATATTTCTATTCCTAACTTTTATTTTCCAAACTTCCTACATTTTCCTAATTGATCTCAGCTTAACAGTACGTGTGTGGATATATTCATTTTTATCTTAAATACACCTGTCCATACACTGTAAAAATTGTCCTAACGAATCGTTGGGACAAGTGGCGAAAATATCAGAGTAAAATTTTTTAATAGAGAAAAGACATGTTAAACATAAGAAAGTCGCTTCACCGATTTATTTTCTAATAAGAAAATAAATTTGCTGTAACATTTTCGTCCCTTGTCCCAACGATTCGTTAGGACAATTTTTGCAGTGTACTATTGAGTTCCTGAAATATATCTGCCGAATACTACTACCATCAATTCCATAACTCTCATAAGTACTTTTGACTTATTTTCTTCAAAAAGGGGAGAAAGAATATAGAAGTAACTATTTTGTTGTATCAAGCACACAGCAGAACCCATTTTACCTTGACAAGCACCTCAATTCAAGTGTGTAAAAATCAGTATCTGCGTTGTCAATAAAAATATAATTATAATAAGCCAACTAGTTTTTAAAGATCTCCTTTTTATTTAATGACATTAAATATTTCGATGATCTGATCTAAAACAAGTTTCAGTATCTAACCTGGCGCACTCCTACCTTTATCATTTAAGAAATACTTCCTCTGATCACACAAACACAGCAACAAATGAGGGTTCGAATCTAAATGTACTTAGTATTATAACCATATTTTATCATATATATATATATATATATATATATATATATATATATATATATATATATATATATATATATATATATATATATATATATATATATATATATATATATATATATATATATATATATATATATATATATATATATACTATATATACACGTTTGGCTCGCGTGCCAATGGTTGCTTACCAATGCTATAGTGGAATCGAACCTTTGCCCTAAAGCATGAAGCGACAGAATGTTACCTCCAAGCTACGACGGTACAAAAGAGAAATCGTGTAGAGAAAGTTCATGAAATAACAATCCACACAAACTGAACTGTAAGGACCTCTCCCGATATATATATATATATATATATATATATATATATATATATATATATATATATATATATATATATATATATATATATATATATATATATATATATATATATATATATATATATATGCAAAGGGGCAAATTAGAAAGCAATTAACGTTCGGTCTGACGAATTTAAGTTTGAAATTTATAATTTTGATGAAAATCTTTCAGAGTCTATTAAGTGGTAACTGAGCGAAACGCATCTCAACCCTTTTATCTTTTAATGAATGTTCTGCTATACGCTGAACCAACCTTTCTTCAAACACATATATATTCACATTATATATATATATATATATATATTATATATATATATATATATATATATATATATATATATATATATATATATATATATATATATATATATATATATATATATATATATATATATATATATATATATATATATATATATATATATATATATATATATATATATATATATATATATATATATATATATATATATATATATATATATATATATGTAAATGTGTGTGTGTATGTGTGTGTTGTGTGTGTTAGTACAAGGCATTTTTCAGGGCTGAAAACGCTTTTTAGTCAGTTGTTATTCCGACTATGTGGAAAAATATTCATAAAATCTAAACTTGATCAAACTCCATTACTTGTTCGAATCACCAGTGAAATGGGGTTCAAATCCCAATTACCACCTTCCTTTTAGTGATTAAGAAGAGATTTTGAGAGAAATGTTTTTATGTGAGAATGAATGTTGTGTTGATTGTTTTAACTGTGTTATAGATGTGTGAGTGTTGTATAACTGTATGTGTGTATGACTGAATTATATTAAAAAAGCTTCCTACTGTCGGGAATATAAGAGTTCATTGATTCAATTGGTCTGGGAGTTCTCCACAAATTTGGATACTTAATGCATATACATTGAGCATGGGAGTGAGTCTCGAACTCTAAGAGTAAATATACATTTACCATGTGTTGACTACTTAGTTATGAAATTTGAGAAGAAAATAATATAAAATAAAATTAAATTCGATTGTCAACTTACGGAGTTCCTGTCCTGAGTACTAACTTTACCTATGCGGACCCCCAAACACTCATATGTAGTATTCCTAAATTCCTAAATTGAATAAATATTTTTTCCTTGAGGACCCCCTCAATATTTCTGTGATACTCCCCCTGGGGATTCATATGGACCCCTGTTGGGAAACGCTGCCCCCTAAGGGAAAATTTTTTTTTTTTTTTTTCAAAATAAATTTCAGTTACAATTAATTAAAATGCAAAACAGAGGCATATATATATATATATATATATATATATATATATATATATATATATATATATATATATATATATATATATATATATATATATATATATATATATATATATATATATATATATATATATATATATATATATATATATATATATCGATTTAATTCATACTAGCATTTCCAAATGCTTGTATGAATTAAAATAAGAAAATGTAGAATTATTTTCATGTTGATTTATTAGAAATATAAAATAAATTTTTACTAAAGTAGAATAATAGATTTTGATGCATTTTGCTTTTGAAAAATTGATGAATGATTGGTGCTTAAATTAATGAATAAGATCCTTTTACCTATTACACTGATCTTCTTCTGAGTTTTTTTTTTTTTTTTTTTTTTTTTTTTAAAGGAATTCTATGGAAATCTAAGGAAATGATATTAGTTTTCCTCTATCAGGTCAATTTTTTTTTGTTGTGGAAAATATTTTTTATTACTCATACTCTGTTCTTTCCCTTAGACTCTTTTTTCGTGTATTATGAATAGACAGCTTGATGCAAAGTTTTGCAGCTCCAAAAGACTCTTCAAAAAGAAACTGGAATTGAAAAAAACAAAATGAAAAACAATTGCAGTTGAACCTTTTACTATAAAGAAATAAAAAACTTTATTTTTTGAAAAAAAACAGAAAAAATTTAAGGAATATCATTATTTCTGTAAATCGTGTGTGGCATTTAAACCTTTTATTGTTAATTTTAATATGAAATGCTACACCTATAAGTATTTTGACATTTAAATAGGATTTATCAAGTCATGTCACACATTGGACTACTAATTAGGAAACAAAGATGATTAATTACTTTTCTCATTGATGCTTATCATCATCAGAAACTTTATCCAGATTTAAGTTTCGAGGTTCGTCTGGAACTGGAATACCTGGTTCATGGGGATTGGTTTTATAACAGAAGGCACATCTGGGTATTTAGTAGGGATGGAGCGATACCAAAATTTTTACCGATACCGATACCGATACCTAAAAATTACCCGATACCGATACCTAAAAATAGGCCTATACTTGCCGATACTATATATACTACCGATACCGATACCGATACTTTACTCTTATCCAAAAAGTTTGCCGATACCGATACCAATACCGATACAGTATCGGAAAATATGCCGATACTTGCCGATACCGATACCGATACTTCACTCCATCTCTAGTATTTAGCAACGTGCTTGTTTTTTGCTTACTCCTGAAACAACAGATCGGCATTTATTAAATTTGGAGAGGCATGAATGCCCTCAAATTATTCAAGTGTGTGTTTGAAAGTTAAAATAGCATTCCCCCAATTTACTTCCTTTGTAAGTTTGTCATGCAAAAGTAGCACTCTGTTACATGATCTTTTCCTTCCCTCAACACCATTGGTATTCTAAATGGTAATGCCTTCCCGTTTGTTTCCCTTGCTCCATCGTCTTAGGTATTCAATACATTTTCGGCATCAAATGTGAGGAGTAAAGTCATTATCTTGATCGCTTAAGACCCAAATTGGCATGATAGGAGGCCTTACAAATAATGTAATGCTAGATTGTTGCCCAGGCAACACAACTTTGCCAAATATTTAGCAAAGTTTATTTGGATTATTTTTGCAACTTCCGATCATAATAAGCATTTTAAAACTAAAAAATACCATAATAATCATATAACACAGTTCTCTGGTAACTTTTTAATATAAATTTACTGAAAAAAAGATATTACAGTGTTGGAATAAAAATCAGCATTAAAAAAGTAAAAAAATGCATCAAAATAAAATAGGCAGTAGTTAAAAAAAAATAGACCTGATGCCGATTTGAATTCAGATGAATAATTGATATGGAAAGACTTAAAATATATTAGTCATCAAATATGAAGCAGACTAGTATTATGATCAAGAAGAAAATTAGTAAGAATGGCCTTTTTATTCTCCATAACCATTGTCCATTAACGTTAGAATGAAAATAAATGTAATAGTTATTGAAAGATTATGGGAAGGGTAAGATGTAGTTGAAGACGGAATGAATTTGCCGTTCAACTCGATTCAAACAATTTAAATATTTTTCCTATTACAAAGATAATTAACCTTTAGAAATAGAACAGTAACTATTATTATTATTAATTTTATACAATAACTGCGCTTTGAGAAGTAAGAAACGAGAGGTGAGCTTCCTGTGAGAGGTGGGCTTTCTGTGAGAGGTGATCTTTCTGTAAGAGGTGGGCTTTCTGTGAGAGGTGGGCTTTCTGTGAGAGGTGATCTTTCTGTGAGAGGTGGGCTTTCTGTGAGAGGTGGGCTTTCTGTGAGGGGTGGGCCTTCTGTGAGAGGTGATCTTTCTGTAAAAGGTGGGCTTTCCGTAAGAGGTGGGTTTTATGTTCAGCTTAGATTTTGCGTATTTGGTCTACCTAGTCAGAAATAAATAAATAAATAAATAAAAATATCAAACATGAGTTTCTTACAGACTGTAATATATATATATATATATATATATATATA
>SEYY01021551.1:67500-87500 GCA_009176605.1 Armadillidium nasatum
TTTAAAAATTTATTTTGAGTAAAAATGTCATATTTCAATATCTATTTCTTGTTTTAATTTATTATTATTAAGTTTTGCTAATTATTAATGTTATTTTATTATTATTCAAAGTATTAATTATCTTGGATTAAATATTTAAAAAAATTTTTTTAATACCTACCAGTAAAAATTCTTTTATAATACGAATCCATTGTACCGTGATGAAACTGAGAAATATTTCCACCCGTATCTTGAACGATTAGGGATATTAATATTGCTCTCTCTCTCTCTCTCTCTCTCTCTCTCTCTCTCTCTCTCTCTCTCTCTCTCTCTCTCTCTCTCTCTCTCTCTCTCTCTCCTTTTCTTTCCTTTCCCCCTACGTATTTATCTCTTTTCTTTATTTCTTTCTCTTTTTCCAGTGAATCCTTCCCCCAAAACCCCCACCTGTCTCTGCTCATCCCTAATAAATACGGACACGTACTTGATATATTGAATTAGAGGAAACTTTATTTTTATTGCTCCATTTTAAGTTCTGTTGCACACACATGCGCACACACACACTCACACACTCACACACATACACACACAAACACACACACACACACACATATATATATATATATATATATATATATATATATATATATATATATATATATATATATATATATATATATATATATATATATATATATATATATATATATATATATATATATATATATATATATATATATATATATATGGTGTGTTTCAGATTACCGAGTAGTATTCCTGGGTTTTCCCCAAACATTGTTCCAAAACACTCGAGCAGTTTTGTGAACGTTCAAGAGAATGAAATCCAGGACAGACCGAAGCAAGGAGAAGGATATTGCCAGGTTTGTTCAAAAAAAATCTTTCCTTCATATTTGAATACAAAAATTATTATTATTATTATTATTATTATTATTATTATTATTATTATTGGTAGCAGTAGTAGAAATTTCTTCTTCCTATTATTATTATTATAATTATTATTATTATTATTATTATTATTATTATTATTATATCATTACTATTATTATTATTATTACTATTATTATTAGTGGTATTGTTAGCGATAGTTGTATCATTAGTATAAAGTCTTCTTTTTCTTCTTCTTCTGCTTATTATTATTATTATTATTATTATTATTATTATTATTATTATTATTATTATTATTATTATTATTATTATTATTATTATTATTATTATTATTATTATTATTATTATTATTATTATTATTATTATTATTATTATTATTTTATTATTATTATTATTATTATTATTATTATTATTATTATTATTATTATTATTATTATTATTATTATTATTATTATTTATTATTATTATTATTATTATTATTATTATTATTATTATTATTATTATTATTATTATTATTATTATTATTATTATTATTATTATTATTATTATTATTATTATTATTATTATTATTATTATAATATATCTGTTTGTTTGTAAGGTATTCCGCGGGGCAACTTGCAGTGGATTTATAGGAAATCGGTCGATATTCATAACGTCTCCGGAGTATTTGGCCGATATGGAGAAACGATTGGCGGCAGCAATCTCTGTTATAAGCATCTCACCGTAAGTTATATATATATATATATATATATATATATATATATATATATATATATATATATATATATATATATATATATATATATATATATATATATATATATATATATATATATATATATATATATATATATATATATATATATATATATATATATATATATATATATATATATATTTTTTTCACTCATTCTATTAATATATTTATATGAGAAATTAAGATATTTTTGGTTTGTTTTGGTTTGTTTTGGTTTATTTTGGTTTATTTTAATTTATTTTGGTTTATTTTTGTTGGTTTTGATATCTTTTGGTTTGTTTTGATTTATCTTTGTTTGTTTTGGTTTATTTTGGTTTGTTTTGATTTATTTTGATTCGTTTTGGTTTATTTTGATTTGTTTCCGTTTGGTTTGATTTGGTTTGATTTACGTTTTTTTCTGAAGATTACTTTGCATTTTCATTATAATTATAAGAAATTCTAATAAGTATTCTATCTTTACACTTTTCATTATATCAATTTTCAGAGACTTGTCTGCCAAATGTGCCGAATATGCGATCAAATCTTTGTGTTATGCTATGCTTCCCCTTTGCGACGAAACTGCGCAAATACCTGCGCCACGGCAGCTCTGCAGAGAAGAATGCGAAGTTCTTGTAAGTAGCAATTAGTTTAGTTAGTTAAGTAGTTAAGTAGTTAAATAGTAGTTTAGTTAAGAGTCTTATTTCCTAAAATAAAAACATTCTTACTTTTTATTGTAATATGTTAAAATTTTTATGGTCAATATATATATATATATATATATATATATATATATATATATATATATATATATATATATATATATATATATATATATATATATATATATATATATATATATATATATATAGATAGATAGATAGATAGATAGATAGATAGATAGATAGATAGATAGATAAATATGATTGTTTAGTAATTTGTTACCATTAATTGTTACTATTACTAATGATAGATTTTTTGCTTCTTTTGTTTAGACTGAAGATGTTTGCAAAGTTGAATACGTTCGTGCCAAAACCCACCCTCTTATCGGAGGTCAATTGCCAATACCCGAATGCGAAGACCTTCCTCCAATCACAACGAAGGAACACGTGTCATGTGTTCGTTTAGGAGTTAGGGTTGAACCTTTAGTTGAAGGTGAATTTATTTTACTTATTTTTATTCAAGGTTTTCACTATGAATATCATGGAATTCTTTGTATCCTATGTATGGAATCATTTGTATCTATGTATGGAATCCATTGTTTCCTATATATGGAATCCTTTGTATCTATGCATGGAATCCTTAGTATCCTATGTATGAATTCCTTTGTATCTATGTACGGAATCCTTTGTATCTATGCATGGAATCCTTAGTATCCTATGTATGAATTTCTTTGTATCTATGTATGGAATCCTTTGTATCTATGTATGGAATCCTTTGTATCCTATGTATGAATCCTTTGTATCTTATGTATGGAATCCTTTGTATCTTATGTATGGAATCCTTTGTATCTTATGTATGGAATCCTTTGTATCTATGTATGGAATCCTTTGTATCTTATGTATGGAATCCTTTGTATCCTATGTATGGAATCCTTTGTATCTATGTATGGAATCCTTTGTATCCTTGTATGGAATCTTTGTATCTAATTATGTATGGAATCTTTGTATCTATGTATGGAATCCTTTGTATCCTATGTATGGAATCCTTTGTATCTATGTATGGAATCCTTATTATGGAATCCTTTGTATCTATGTATATGTAATTATCCTTTGTATCTATGTATGGAATCCTGCCATGTCTCTTGAAGATTTAAAAAATTATTTTAACTTACAAGAGCTTAACCAAATATATATATATATATATATATATATATATATATATATATATATATATATATATATATATATATATATATATATATATATATATATATATATATATATATATATATATATAAATATATACTTTAAAATTACATTTTCTTTGATGGTTGCAGATGACGAGTGTTACGTTGATTACGGAGAGAGTTACAGAGGTTCCGAAACACGTACAACAAAAGGACACGTTTGCGAACCTTGGAGTAAACATCAACTCTTTGCTAGAACCGCCGATTTCCCTGAGTTAATTGGTGGTCATAACTACTGCAGGAACCCAAAAGGTTCTGAACAGCAGCCATGGTGTTTTATAACTACAGAACATTCTGTTTCGAGGGAAATGTGTGTGGTGCCGGTTTGCAGTAAGTATTTACTATATTAGGGTCTTATTTGAGATAATATTACATGTCAGTGATTTTACTACTTCAACTACTACTACTGATAATAATGTTAATAATAATAATGTTACAGATGATGTTACCTGGGTATACATATTAGTGGCTGGAGTTGCTGGAGGGGCTTTAGTATTTGCGATCCTTATTGCTTTCTGTCTGAAGAAGAGAAACCAAAAATCAGCTGCCAAACCTACAACTGTTAAAGCCAAAACAGTCGAAATGAATGCTCTTCTTCCTAAGCAGCAACAACAGCAACAGCAGCTCCGGGCGAGGGAATTTCCCTTGTCAAATCTAAGGTTTATGCAAGAACTTGGAGAAGGAGCTTTTGGTAAAATATAATTTAAGAAATTTGTTTTTGAAGTAACAAACAAATTATCGAAAAATTCAGTCAAAATTTTCTTGATACAAAATAATAATAATAAAAAATTTACTTTTCAATTTCATTTATTTTCCCTAATTATATTCATAAATAAGTTTGTAATTTTCATTTAATTCTTTAGTTTGTATTCATTTTATAATTTTTAAATTTTGATTTTCTTTTATATTCTTATATTACCTATAACATTTAAATGATTTTTTATAACTTATAAGATTTCTTTTAAAAATTATCACATCCGTGTAAATATTAACAAAAATTTATCAATATAGAAATTAATATGTAAAATTTATTATAATATTTTACAAATATAAAATACAAAATTTTAAGATTTTAATTTAAATGATATAAATAACTTTGATAATAATTAAATATTAGCCATTTGTTAATATGCTTATCAGTTTTAAATAGTTTAATACCTTTGTATCTCTATTCTTAAGTTTCTTTTTAAATTGTTGTTGTTGTTGTTGTTGTTGGTACTACTGAAATTTTAAAATTTGACTTTAAATTATTTATTTTTATTTTATATTTAAAGGTAAAGTCTATAGGGGAGAATTAGAAGGCGTTGTCCCAAATGGGAATTCAGTTTTGGTTGCGATTAAAACTTTAAAGGAAAATGCTACAGCCAAAACAAGACAAGACTTCCACAGAGAAGTTGAACTTATGACCGATCTTCGACACCCTAATATCGTTTGTCTATTGGGAGTTGTTATAAAAGAAGAGCCGATGTGTATGGTTTTCGAACACATGTCTCAAGTAAGTTTAGTTACCCAGTTTCAGATAATTTTAGAGGAGTGCACTGCAAATATTGTCTTAACGAATCGTTGGGATAAGGGGCAAAATTGTCACACCAAATTTTTTCAGTTATTTTCTTATTAGAAAATAAATCGGTGAAGCGACTTTCTTATGCTTAACATATCTGTTCTCTATTGAAAATTTTACTGTGACATTTTTTGCCACTTGTCCCAGCTATTCGTTAGGACAATTTTTGCAGTGTAGCATCAACAATTTCATTAAATTTTTAATTGTAAATTTATAGAATTATCCATCTGGATGGTCCACAATCTACCAATTGCAAATTCAGGTCTTGTTAATTCCTCCCTCACTCCTCCCTCCTCCCTCCTCTCTCTCCTCCCTCCTCTCTCTCTCTCTCTTGTAACATACATGCATCCTTCCCACTGACAATAACGTATAACGCTGGTCACTATTGTTACACCCTTTCAATTTTAAAAGTGAAATAGAACATGTATTTTTATAACATTTTAGTAAAACTTATTAGAAAATAACAAGAAAAAAAATCAACTTACATGATAAATAATTAAAATGATTATTTCTCATCCTTTAAATGTAATATTAAATAATTCTTTCTAAAGAGTTACATAACTTCAAATATGAGACCTACCCCAACCTTTTAATACACTTCAAAACACTATCGAAGACACCCTTTCTCCCTCAGGTGATACGTAATTTAAGGACTACCCCAAACGCGTTTCTCTTCGGATACAAATCTCAAGAAAATTAACTCAAATGCTTTTATAAACATTAAATTATCTAAAAAATAAAGATATCTGAATTTCTAAATATCATTTCAAAGTATTATTTAAAATATAAATTTTAGTAAATTAGTAAATAATTAAATAAATAAAATTTATTGATTAATACACTAATTTTTTAAATGATTTATGATTTGGTTTATATTTGCTATACACTTAAACAATAAATTAATAAATGTATAAAAAGTTAAATTAATTTATTTACTAATATATAAATAATTTTACTATTATTTATATTGTTATATCATTAACAGGGAGACCTTCACGAATTCTTAATATCTCACTCGCCTCGTTCAGATGTTTCTGCCTGCAGCGACGATGGTGTTTCTCAAGTAGTACTTGAACAACAAGATATGTTGGTTATCGCTACTCAGATTGCTGCTGGTATTATTATTATTATTATTATTATTATTATTATTATTATTATTATTATTATTATTAATATATTACTTTTCTGAATAAAATATAGAAATTGGAAATAATTATTTTTATTATTATTATTATTATTATTATTATTATATTATTATTATTATTTATTATTATTTATTATAAAATTATTATTATTATTATTATTATTATTATTATTATCATTATTTATTATTATTATTATTATTATTATTATTATTATTATTATTATTATTATTATTATTATCATTATTATTATTATTATTATTATTATTATTATTATTATTATTATTATTATTATTATTATTATTATTATTATTATTATTATTATTATTATTATTATTATTATTATTATTATTATTATTATTATTATTATTGTTCTTGTTAGGGGTAGTGGTATTATTGAAATGTAAAATTTACTGTAATTCTTTAAAGTAATCATTAGATTCATGTTGATTCCTGTTCAGTGTTTAAAAAGTTTTAATATTTTAAGTTTCAGTCTCTTTGCTGTCACTGATTCTTCTATTTTTATTAAGTACTGTTATTACTATTATTACTAGTGGTGGACATATATAATATTAGACATAATATTAGACATAATATAATATTAGACATATTGCTTCGGTTTTTCTGCCGCAGTTATTATCGCTGTTACTGTTTCAATATTTGCATCGTAAGTCGTTTTCGTTTTATGTTTTTTCCTTTAGGTATGGAGTACCTCGCTAGTCATCATTATGTACATCGAGATTTAGCATCCCGAAACTGTCTCGTCGGTGATAATTTAACTGTCAAAATATCTGACTTTGGTCTCTCTAGAGATATATACTCTTCCGATTATTACAGGTAAATAATATGTTTATTTACATACTTATTTAATAAAATTTCTTTATTTAAATCCCATTTAAAGTTATTACCTAAATGAAAATTAAAATAAAAAACGGAGTTAGGCTTTTCGATGCAAATGCGTCTTCATCAGACTCTTCCAAATTAAAAATTGTAAAAAGTTAAAAGCAAAAAACCGACCAGTTACCGCTTCACAAATAAAATCACAAATCGGTGGAGCGATAACTGGCCAGATTTTTTGCCTTTAACATTTTACATTTTTTTTTATTTTGGAAGAGTCTGATGAGGATGCATTTGCGTCGAAAGTCCTAACTCCATTTTTAGTTTTAATTTTCATTTGAGTAATTTCTTTGTTGGAATTTGATGCGGTTAGTGCATCGTTGTTTTGCTAAATCACATTTATATATAAACTAAGAACAATGGAAATATTGCTATATATGTACTATCGTCCAAGATAATTCGATTACACATCAGTTTACTGTCACTTTAGAAAAGTTCTTCGAAATGTTGTCTAAATTGATCCATATTTTTCAAAAGAACAGACTTCAATCGATCTGTAGATATGGATCTATTTAGACAACATTTGGTAAGCGATTATGATTGGCTGTAGTGTCTTACCTATACCATAATGACTTGCAATTGAAACGTGACCGAATTTTCATGGATGACCGTATATCTTTCAAAACATACATTAAAATATAATAAAAATTATCTTGTCTTTGTTTTTAAAGGGTGCAAAGTAAAAGTCTATTACCAGTTCGATGGATGCCTCCTGAATCCATTTTATATGGAAAATTTACAACAGAGTCCGACGTTTGGAGTTTTGGAGTTGTTCTCTGGGAAATTTTCAGTTATGGTTTGCAAGTAAGTTAAGAATTTAAAGAATTTTATTAGGTATATTTTTTTTCCTTCCCTTCTCCCTTATTTTGAAGAGCATATTGAATGTCGTTGATAATGTTATCAGTGCTATTATAAAGGGTAAGTTAATGGTACGATTTTTCTTACTAACCTTTCTTCTCTTTTCAGCCTTATTATGGCTACAATAACCAGGAAGTAATCGAAATGATTCGATCGCGACACTTACTTCCATGTCCAGACGATTGCCTTCCAAGAATTTATGTTCTTATGGTTGAGTGCTGGCATGAGACCGCAAATAGGAGACCCACATTTAGGTAAGAAATTTACGCTAGTTTCCACTTTTTCATTGATATAATATTAATTTTACTTCTATAATTTACAATAAAACTACTGCAATGAAAAGGAAAAATTAAAATTTCATACCAAATTGAAAGCCATCTTCTGCGAAAACTTTGCGTCCTAGAAACTTACTTATTATTTATAATATATTTTGAGTGAATGAAGTGTTTTAATTTTTTTATCTGTAAACACCAATCGTAATAGTTGTAATATTTCTTTTAGGGAAATCCACAGCCGCCTAAGAAATTGGCAGGGACTAGAAGGTGCGACTCCAAGCTTGGTGAACGGACTCGGAGGGACATTAACCACTGGTAGTGTGTCTGGGCATTCTGGATCCCAACATTCTAGCACTGGACCCTCTAATAATACAGGTTCAACTAATCTCTCAAATCCTCCACATCTGCCCAGGCCTTACCATACGGGTGGGCCATATCCTCCTCCTCCTACAGCCCCCCCGCATTCCCCAGCATATTCAACTCCTTATCAACCCCCATCTCAGATTCACCAAGGAACGTATCCACGTCACACACCTCCTTTAGCAGGTCAGCAACCCATTTACCTGGCTCAGAGAAGTAACGCGATGGGGGGATCACCAGTTACCATCAGGATTAATCAACCCAATATAGTTGCAGATACTCAGTTGGCAAATCTTTAAGACAAAAAAAAAAAAAAAACTCATCAATGACAGTTAAATCTATTTTATAAACTTTCCGTAAATAATTTAGCAAATTTTCGTACTAGAAAAGTAATCTCATGTTATTAACATCTTCATTCTCTTTATATATATATATATATATATATATATATATATATATATATATATATATATATATATATATATATATATATATATATATATATATATATATATATATATATATATATATATATATATATATATATATATATATATATATATATATATATATATATATATATATATATATATATATATATATATAATATATAATATTATAATATATATTATATATATATATATATATATATATATATTAATATATATATATATATATATATATATATATATATATATATATATATATATATATATATATATATATATATATATATATATATATATATATATATATATATATATATATATAATATATATATATATATATATATATATATATATATATATATATATATATATATATATATATATATATATATATTTTTTTTTTTTTTTTTTAAATTTAAAATAAAAATTAATTATAAAAAATAATTAATTTAATTATTAAAAAATAATTAATTAATTAAAAAAAATTATTTTTTATCAGCTAAGTCAGTAATATATAAGATATTATTTATTTTTTATATATTTATATAATAAAGTATATATATATATATATATATATATATATATATATATATATATATATATATATATATATATATATATATATATATATATATATATATATATATATATATATATATATATATATATATATATATATAACAATTTATCTATGCATATTTACTTCTGAAATAAATTTAGATGTAAATTTAATCAAAAAAATATATTATTATTATTATTATTATTATTATTATTATTATTATTATTATTATTATTATTATATATTATTAACACATACACGTATAAGTGTTAAATATTACCTTTAATATGAGACATGTACACCCCTTAAGAGGCTATAAGTATATCAAAATGGTGCTTTTCCCACATTCGAAAGTAGGGACTTTAAAATGGGGGACTTAAACATTGGGGGTATGAAATGGGACACGTGACTGAGTGGGGTAAAATAGGGGGGGAGGGAAGACTTAATGCTTATGGATATTATTTGATTACCAATCATTTTAATTATATTGTTAATTTTTTTTTTTTTTCTTTTTTTTTTATTCAGACATTTTTATATTGGTATATGGAGGTATTTTTTATTAATTATTTTTTGTCTCTTAGATACAGTTAATATTATATATATATATATATATATATATATATATATATATATATATATATATATATATATATATATATATATATAATATATATATATATATATATATATATATATATATATATATATATATATATATATATATATATATATATATATATATATATATATATATATATATATATATATATATATATATATATATATATATATATATATATATATAGTCAGTTTTTTTATTATATGTTTTGATGTTTATTCAGAATCTAACATTTTAGTAACAGTTTGCTTTTTTTTTTTTATGTATTTTTTTTCCTTTTAAATTTTAATGATATATTTTGTAAAGCTTTTATGTATCATTATTAATATTATTATTATTATTATTATTATTATTATTATTATTATTATTATTATTATTTTTATTTAATCATATAATTTTCTAACTAAAGAAATTTGTATCATTTTATCTATGGACGTAAATCATTATTCAATAGAGTCCTGATTATTTAAATTAATTAATAAATAAGGTTTTAATAAAGTTTTAATGTTTTTTTTAACATCTTAAATACTAGTCCCTGTTTCTATATAAAATAATAATCATTTTGTACAGTTATTCAATAAAAAAAAACTCAATATTTGCTCTCTTTTGAAATAAAATAAAATTAAAAAAAAAAAACATTTTTTCATTTTTTTGATGTTGTAACCAAAACTATTCCTATTTTAACTACTAGATTTGCTGTTCTAGAGAAGTACCTCTGTTGCTACCACTACTGTTACGAATACGGTGACTAGTACCATTGTAATAAAATTTCATGATATCTACTATTTCTACTACAACTTTTTGTGACTGGTACCATTATTATTCCTACCAGTGCTTCTACAGTTCTAATTTTTGGTGTAAAAATCACCAATAATACTACTGTCATTGCTATTTTTGTTACTAATATTGTTATTACTACCGTCACTACTTCTACTATTACTACTTATCTATCTACCACAGCTTTGAATTAATATATGCAATAAATAACCATTTAAATACTAATTTTATAATTATTACGTGTTTAGTATGAGGTGAATTTTCTTAATTCCTGTACGTGTATTTCCAATCTTTTTTCGCACTTTTTTTCTTTGTCTTATCTACGAATATCGTTATAAAATTGTTCCAATAATGTAAATTCGATGTATATATATTACCAAATGTTATATGAATACTCTTAAAAATTATTATATATATATATATATATATATATATATATATAATATATATATATATATATATATATATATATATATATATATATATATATATATATAATATATATAATATTATTTTTTTTTTTTTTTTTTTTTTTTTTTTTTTTTTTTTTTTTTTTTAATTAATTAATTATATAATTTTTTTTATATTTTTTATATTGTGAATTTCAGTAATATAAAAAATCATAATTACTTTAAAATATAAAATTGTCTCTTAATTATATTAAAAGAAGAAATAATTAAGTTAAAGTTATTAAAATTATTTTATAATTATTTTGATAATTACAATTGTAAAAATTTCAGTACAATAATAATAGATATTGCAATTATTGTAATGGAGTAAATATTATTATTCACTTCAAACCAATTTTGTACATGCAACTTCGGGAAAAATAAAATAAGTTTTTATATATAAAAAAAATATATATAAATTATTATAACAGCTTTTTATTTCGTACCTTTATATCCTTTAGTCCTAATAAGTAGAAATATGTTGGTCAGTGGGTCATATATGATAGGCCCCATATTACCTTGCATCAGCATGCTTAGAGCAATAGTTAATGAAAAGAAATAAGATTATGCAAGGAAAATTAGCCTCATCGATCATTTAAATGAATGACGTACAGTCGAATAGAAGAGATGGTATACTATTTCTAGACAATTCCACCCCATTCGACCTTGGTTTTGACTTCATTAGTTGAATCCCTATTTTATAATGGTAAAAAGCGCAAGAACTTCCCGAACATCCTGATATATCTGAAAAAGGTGTTTATACTCTTGTAGTTCTTTGTAGGTTTATATATAATTAACCTCAAAGTAAAGTTACTCGTAAATTAAGTAATAAAGTCGAAAAGCAAATTTTGCCTGCAATAAATTATGACTTAGGCTGTTACTCCCCAAATTCAAATACAACGATAGTGACGTCATCTAAATCGACCTTCACCGAAAAAATTTGATAGATTTAAATCAATTAAAGAGTCAAAGAAACAAGTTGTTTGAAATCACATCTACGTCATAGATCTCACAAAGTGCCATTAGCCAGATTTTGTATATTTGCATTTCATTTCTTAATATATTTTTCCTTCGTATCTTTTACATATGGCAATAAGATGTCAGTTTTTTGAGGTTAAAAACATCTCTATATTTTAATGAATTTAATATGCAACAAATAATTATAATTGTTATTGTAATTATCTAATATATTTGCTATGCAAATAAAACTTAAAAAGGAGAAATTCTGATGAAATTTATTGTTTTAGAGATCAGTGAATTTATTAGAGTTGAAATTTTGAATTCAAGAAGTGCAGAAGATTTTAATAACCAAATTATTATAAGCGTTATAGGTCATTACGAGAATGTGTTTGTTTTAAATAATTATTATAATATATAAAGGTGTTCGGTAAGCAATGTTTTTTTCACCACTATGAAATGGGGATTCAACCAACGACATCAGAACCAAGGTCGAACGAGGGAAATTGTCTCGAAATAGTATATCATATCTTCTATCCGGATGTGTGTCATTAATAGTTAAGTCGATAATTAACCCCATAGAGTAAAAGAAATTTATGAAACAAGATATTCACCATTGTTAATTGTATGAGTTTTGAAGGAAAATTATCGGTACAGAAGAAGTGAACAATATTTGTGTTATATCTGGATGCAGTGAGAGCTCGTAAATGTAGTCTGTGCTTTAAAAAGTTTAAAGATGGGAGACTGTAATATATCCTACAAGCCTCGCTCTATTGGAGTTCTTATCCTCCATGGAGTTAATTACCAACATAACTACGAATGACACACAGCCGGATAGAAGAGATGGTATACTATTTCTAGACAATTCCCGCCCATTCGACATTGGTTCTGACTTCCCAGTGGTGAAAAAACGAAATTACTGATATTTTCTGATATATTTGAACTTGAGATTGTTACTTTATGTAAATTATAATATTTAAGCTTGAAACGATTCAAAACTTTTTGAAATTTAATTAAAAAATAACCTTTAAAGAATATAACATCCTTGTAAATTCGCCCCTTAGGAAGTGGAAAACATTTTAGTCATTGTTCTATTGAACAATTTGAAGAAACTTTAAAGTGATTTTCTTACCCATTTTAATTTTTGCATTGGACTACACGTGCAAGTTCACATGATAATGTTCCGACCCATATTTGGAAAGGAGTAGCTTGACTTTATAAAGTGAAGACAATCTATTAAACCTGAATGAAACATACCGTAAAAGCTCATTAAAAATCTGCGTTTCCAATTGGCTTAGTAAAAATTTAGTTTAATTAAGATAAGGAGTTGAGACGCCACAAATAATAATAAAAAAATATGTGGAAGAGCAAAGACTTAGATTTAAGATTATAAGATACTTTTGCGTCATCCATATCCTGAAGAGCCACAGCTGACAAGTATAAATGATCCAAAGAAATAGAGAAAAGAGAATAAGAGAAAGCGCTAGCTTCTTCATTACAAGAACCTTAATCGGAAACCATAGAAGAAACATACTGTACTAAATCAAAGAAATATGAAGCTGTTGATGATGACTCTAACAAGAATACGACTGTAAAAGCAGAAACGGAAGGTTTATTTAAGATCGGTACATAAAATAACATTTATCCCGCCCAAGAAAGGTTTAGCATCTAAAACTGTTAAATAGACGGGAAAACATCTATCACCTGATGCAACGTTTCCTTAATGGCGACTTGGAAAACCATAATGGAGGCTTCGTCAGATCGGAATGAACAAAATGAGAGGTACTTATAGAAGCAATTTAGTTTTTAATATCTTGGAAGGCTTGTAAAATTTCACAGGTCCAGGTCTAAAAGAAAGACTTTAAAGGACGTTTTTAAAAACTTTAATAAAGGAGACACAAGGTCAACGAAATTATGCATCAAAATTATATAATAAATTATGTAAAAACATCAACCATACCCGGAAACAAACTGAGGGAAATGTAATTCAAAGGCTTTAGATATGCAAATATTTCAGTTTACTTTGAAGCAGAAGTTGTAAGACTCTCAGGCGAAACAATGAAACCTAAAACATCCAAGGATGATAGAAAAAAAAACATACTTTTAATTGGAGTTATACATAGTGTGCAATAAAGTAAAAGCTGAAAAACCTGACCAGGATAAAGATTGAGCTCCTGTACAGATGATTAAACGTTTAAAAGATCATCCATATAAGTAAAAACTTTGGATGTATCCCTAAAATTGGAATCCCTTGATCTCTTGAAGGTGGTCACACTAATACGAAGCCCAAAAAGGCACAAAAGGAAATTTGTTAAGGACGAAAACTGTAATAGTAGTTTTTTTTCAATTTCGTTAGAATGAATAAGAATTTTTGATGGTAAGCTCGGAGGAGGTCGACCTTATTTAAAAAATGGACACCTTGCAATTTATAATAAAGCGAATATAAGTATATATATATATATATATATATATATATATATATATATATATATATATATATATATATATATATATATATATATATATATATATATATATATATATATATATATATATAATATTATATATATTATATATTGATATATATATATATATATATATATATATATATATATATATATATATATATATATATATATATATATATATATATATATATATATATATATATATATATATATATATATATATATATATATATATATATATATATATATATATATATATATATATATATATATATATATATATATATATATATATATATATATATATATATATATATATATATATATATATATATATATATATATATATATATATATATATATATATATATATATATATATATATATATATATATATATATATATATATATATATATATATATATATATATATATATATATATATATATATATATATATATATATATATATATATATATATATATATATATATATATATATATATATATATATATATATATATATATATATATATATATATATATATACGGGTAGACTCTCTTTTCCTTTATAATTGAATTATTTTGGATCAAGAAGTAATATGTGAGATTCGTTCAATATTCCCTGTGTTACGTATTGATTCTTTACAAATGGTAAAATTGCACTTTTCCTCTTTTTGCACTTGCAATTCTCCTTCTACTTTTACATCTCTTTATTATCATTATTATTATCATTATTATTATTATTATTATTATTATTATTTTCTATTATTATTATTATTATTAATATTATTATTAATATTATTATTATTGTTACTATTATTATTATTATTTTTATTATTATTTTTATTGATATTATTATTATAATTATTATTTTTATTATTATAATTAATATTGTTATTATTACTATTAATAGTAGTAGTAGTAGTAGTATTAGTGCAAATATTTGTACACTCCAGATCTGGAACAGACACCAACCCGCAGTTATATGTGAGAGTGTGATGAGTTTGTTTAGATTATTAAGAATTTTCTTTTTTTTTTAAAGAAAAAATAAGCTCATAATAATTGGAGTCCTTTAATATAAATTTAAATACCCATTTAAATGACTCCTGTAACTTTTGATTGTTAATGAATTCCTTTGGTATAGAAAGCGCCGTAAATTTATTAATACTTTTTTTATATAATTAACAGTGTGACTAAAATTTTGGATCATTTATCCGATATAAAATTTGGAATCATTTAAAATTTATTTAGATACTCAAGTTTATTTGAGGTTTTGGTTGAAGAACATTTTCCTGGATTGACGTTATTTAATATTGCTGATAATAATCTAAAATTTGAGATTTTAAGATTTTTCAACTGATCATAAACTAAAAAATTTTAAAGGTATTTATGATAAAATCCTCGCGATACAAGCTTATGATAACCACAGTATTAAATGGAGGAATTCGAAGGTTAGCTCTACTATTTAATAAATAAATACTTTCCAGTGAGAGTATAAACTATTTCAGTGTTATGGAGGGCAGTGGTTGTGTTCGTGGGGGCAACACCCTACGAGAGTGAGAAAGGTGGAAAGCGAAATATATATATATATATATATATATATATATATATATATAATATATATATATATATATATATATATATATATATATATATATATATATATATAGTGCGTGTGTTGGTGGGGGCAACACCCTACGAGAGTGAGAAAGGTGGAAAGCGAAATATATATATATATATATATATATATATATATATATATATATATATATATATATATATATATATATATATATATATATATATATATTAAAATTAATAACCTACTTTTCGAATCTTTAATAACGGTTGGACTGGAAGAATAAAAATTCTTTTCCAATAAATGTTGTACCCTCCTCTTACACGGTACCTACTTCGGCAAATAAATGTAATGAAAGTAGTTTCCTCGGGTAATAGATCTAAAACTAAATTTTTTTCTGTACTTGTAGTTTACAATAGAATTGACTACTTATATTAGATCATCCGAGTCTTTGGTAGATTGTGAAAATAAAAGCATAACCTATTTTTCAAGTCTTTAACGGCTGGACTGGAAGAATAAAAACTTCTTTGCCTGAAGAAAATTTTGTCTTACAGAGACTTTCTCACACATTTTTAGTCATCTTTTATTTTGTATTAATTGTCAAAATTTTGAAATTGTTTAATTTGTTATATTGTAAAGATAAATGTTATCTATCTTTCTATATATTTACCATTATCATTATAATTCCCATCATTTGTTATTATTATTTATTATTATCATTATTTTTATTATTGGTAGTTTTAAAATTCTTTAATTTAATATAAAGGAGCTAGATTCTTCTCTCTGAAATAAAATATATATATATATATATATATATATATATATATATATATATATATATATATATATATATATATATATATATTTTTTAACTTTGATATCAATAAAACACCATGAAGACAAAATCTTTATTAAAACAACTAACTTCTATTACATAACCAAAAGAGATACTTGCCAGCAAGTGATCTCCTCACTATGCACTTTATTTTTCCTTTCTTTCTCTCTTCATGACTAGAAAATAGGATGAGATTAAATGTAAAGATCTCTCTGTTTAAAAAATTAGAATATTCTATTTTTTTCTGATTTGTGAAAAAAATAATATTCTTGAACGGAAATGTACTATTTTAATGAAGTAGAAGGACTAAGAGAACACCAACCAGCAAAAACTAAAACAGTTCATTCAAGGCTAGTATGTAAGTATGATTACATGATTTCATTGTGTAAAAAATTAGAATATTCTATTTTTTTCTGATTTGTGAAAAAAATTAATATTCTTGAACGGAAATGAACTATTTTAATGAAGTAGAAGAACTAAGAGAACACCAACCAGCAAAAACTAAAACAGTTCATTCAAGGCTAGTATGTTAAGTATGATTACATGATTTCATTGTGTAAAATTAGAATATTCTATTTTTCCTGATTTGTAGAAAAAAATAATCTTGAACTAAAATGAATTATTTTAACTAGAATAAAAACTACGAGAACACCTACCAGCAAAGACTTTAAAGTCCATTCAATGCTAGTCTGTTAAGTGTATGTTTTTTGTGGATTATGTGACACGTTTGATGTGGAGGATGAGCCCACTGTCTTTGAACTGACAGATATGTTCAAAGAAGTTAATATCAATGTATTTAACTGTCCTTTTTTTTAGTACCGTTTATGAATTATTTTATTTTCTGAAAATGATAGGTTTAGATTGCTTCATTTAAATACAATTTTTTTTAGCAGTAAATGTCGACGTTACTAGAAGTTTGTTTAAAATAGTTGGTGAATTATTAAAACTTATTTAAGCGACATTGCAACAGATGAGTTCGCTGGCAAGGAGAAATAAGGAGGAAGAAGAAGAAGAAGAAAAAAAAAAGATGATGATGAAGACTATGAATTAAATTATAAAAAATAGAGAGAGTGAGTGAGTGAGTGAGAGAGAGAGAGAGAGAGAGAGAGAGAGAGAGAGAGAGAGAGAGAAAAAGAGTGAGTGAGTGAGTGAGTGAGTGAGTGAGTGAAAGAGAGAGAGAGAAGGAAAAAATACCAAAACAAAAAATATTGGAAGTGCTTCTTTAACAGCTCCCATTTTTCTTATAAAAAATAATTATAATAAAATCACTACATTTAAATGAGATTAATATGTTGTACTTTGTAAAAATACTTTTTTTGACAAAGTTTGAAACGAGATTAATATTTTGTACTTTGTAAAAATACTTTTTTTGACAAAGTTTGAAACGAGATTAATATTTTGTACTTTGTAAAAATACTTTTTTTGACAAAGTTTGAAACGAGATTAATATTTTGTACTTTGTAAAAATACTTTTTTTGACAAAGTTTGAAACGAGATTAATATTTTGTACTTTGTAAAAATACTTTTTTTGACAAAGTTTGAAACGAGATTAATATTTTGTACTTTGTAAAAATACTTTTTTTGACAAAGTTTGAGACGAACGTAAAAAAGTTAAAATAAAATAAAAAAAAATTATATATAAGAATATTTCACAAAAGTTAAAAAGATAATATTTATAAAAGATATTTCTTGACTAAAGTTATCATATTCGGGAATATTTTTTCAAGAACAAAAATAATCCAATAATATAACTTAGCAGAAACTCCGATATTATGAAATTATAATTATATATTAGTAATTATAATATAATTGCAATCATAATTATAAATTCATTCTGAACGAATCCTTTAATATATATTTTTCGTAGGAGATTAAAAATTATAATTATCTTGGGGAAGGGAACTCTAATTACTGGTCATGGAGATAATCCTGTTCACTATTAATTCTTTTTGAATATATTTACATGTTTCATTATTATGAATACTATATTCCTTTAATTCTAGAGGTCGTAAGGACCCCACTACCCCTTTGGCAGATCAACGTCCTCCTTTGCCCTTCCCTGTTAAAAATTTCGTATCAGTTAATCAAACATTCAATGAGTCTTTCTTCTTCTCAAAACCTCTTCTGATTTTTTGAAGTTTTTTATCGACGCATGGAAGAAGTAAAGGAAGTTTGAGCACTATTGTAATTAAAGGGAACCACAGAAAGATCTGAAATAATAATAATAATAATAATAATAATAATAATAATAATAATAATAATAATAATAATAATAATAATAATAATAATAATAATAATAATAATAATAATAAATAATAATAATAATAATAATAATAATAATAATAATAATAATAATAATAATAAAATAATAATAATAATAATAATAATAATAATAATAATAATAATAATAATAATAATAATAATAATAATAATAATAATAATACAATTAATGAAAATAAAATAAAAAAAAAAAAGAATAAAAGCTAAAAAATAATAATGATAAAAGTAATTATATAAATAATAATAATGATACTAATGATAAAAATAATTATGAAAATAATATTAAAAATAAAAATAATGAAAACAATCATTGTAATATAATTAAAGGGATCCACAGAAAGATCTGAAATAATAATAATAATAATAATAATAATAATAATAATTATAATAATAATAATAATAATAATAA
>SEYY01021551.1:90000-95000 GCA_009176605.1 Armadillidium nasatum
CTAACCATTTTGGAAACCTTGAATACTTTGTGCCTCTTTTTAGCTGAAGGTAAGCTGCCAACACCCCTGTTAAAATAAGATTTAAAAGAAGAATATAAAGTAGTGATTTAAATTTTTTGGACACTAATGGAATGGGAATGATTTTTCACTGAATTTTGCTGTAATAATATTTTGTCACTTATTTATGGAACTTGCTCTGTGCTTTCAACATTATTATGAATAAGAACATCAAATTCCTAAAGAGACAGATCAGTGAAGTACATTTAAATATTGTATATTATTCATTAAAGAAATTATTACTTGACTTTAAAAGTACTAAAGAGTTATGAGATTTTAACTGAGTGTGTGTGTGTGTGTGTGTGTGTGTGTAAAGGGAGTATGAGTTGACCTGAGTGAAAAAGATAATAGTTTATTCTTTTAAGTATGATTACTATATAAACCTTCTCGGATGCTTTACATTCCTCATTTAAAAAACTGGTGAGTAAAATTTGAGTCCTGAAAATTTTGTTTTATGTACTTACTTTTACGGATGTTTCTAAAGATATTTTTAATAAATCTAATAAAATAAAACATAACATTCCAAACAGGTAACAGCAAATCTAAGTGATCACAGTAGTAGTTTCTGTGTATGCGTGTGCATGTATGGATGTGTGAGAGAGAGAGATATATTAGTCTTTCTTCAGCAAAAATATTTAATACGTTCATGCATCAGAACTTAATACCTGTGTATGCGTGTGCATGTATGTGTGTGTGTTTGTGTGTGTGAGAGAGAGAGAGATATTAGTCTTTCTTCAGTAAAAAAAATTTAATACGTTCATGCATCAGAACTTAATACCTTCTTTTAAAACCACGAATTTCATTTTAATCAACCAAAATAAATGATAGGTTATCATAACTTAAAATAATTGTACTGACCTGGAAAATAACATGCTGCTAATAGAGTAATTGAGGTTATTCCATCAGTGTGGTGAAATGTTGACAGAGGTAGAGATTCAAAGACACTCCAATCCCAAGGCTCATCATTCGATAGGTGCTCGAAATTAGGGCATAGTTGACGTCTAAGAAATTGTATTAAAAACATGTAATAAAATATCTTTTGCTTTTTTCAGCATTCAAATATATTTTATGCTTTTTAAGAGTTGAAAATTTAAAAAACTGTTTGACTTAGTTTAAAAACTTACTTAAATAACATGTATAAGAAAGCGAAAACCCAGACACAAATTCCTAGTACCATGGCTACCCTCCATTCTGAGAAAAATTCTAGAGGTATATCTTCAATTGCTCTGGCATTGGAAAGGGAACCATAGTCTACTGGTGTAAATCCCACGGTCCTTGCTATATTGATAATTTCTGATTTAGCCTCTTCATCATTTGAACATATTGGAACCTTTTTATATCAAATAATTATCATTCAAGATCAACAATTTTTAATTATTTTATTTTAACAATATGATTTCCATCAAAGATTCATATTAAGCTCTATATTAATTGATATACCCATATTTATTTAACAAATTAATATACTAACATATAAAGGTAAGGTAATTTGTATTAATTGATTTAACCTTTTAAATATTTACAATTCTTTCAAAAATTTAAATACCTCACTGCTCCCTTGAGTTAACCCTTTCTGCAAACAATAAGCTGATAGAGTATTAAAAGCTTTAACGACACTGCTCTCCGGTAGTTGTTTTTGCAAACGAATAGCCAAGGGTTTCTTTTTAGGATCGTAATCAAAAGGTCTGAAAGAACAAAATTAATATAGATAAAAAATCAGGTTTTAAAAACCCAATCAGAAATTATTCAAATTAATAATTAGGATAAGTTCATGTTAATAATAAGTTTAAAGTTAAATGTTAACTTAATTTTATACATAATAATAATAAAGATAAGGTTAACAAGCTTATAAAATTTATATAAAAAAAATAAAAAAAATAAAATAAAAAAAAAAGTTTTTAAACGAACCTATTACTGACATCAACGACAATTTTGCGTCTTAATTCACTCGCTGAAAGTGTATCAAAGGCTTCGTAAGGAATAGCAACGATGATTATTGAACTTTGTTGTACAGCCCTTTCAAAAAAATCAATTTCACCACCAATGTCAGTAATTCTTTTTCTGTAATATATATATATATATATATATATATATATATATATATATATATATATATATATATATATATATATATATATATATATATATATATATATATATATATATATATATATATATATATATATATATATATATATATATATATATATATATGATATATATAATATATATATATATATATATATTATGTGATTAGTTATCAATATATGATGAAATTTACAGACCCAAGACTTCAAAAAGCTGCAACACACTCATATATATATATATATATATATATATATATATATATATATATATATATATATATATATATATATATATATATATATATATATATATATATATATATATATGATGGATCGAAGTTTCGCAACTGCAACAGCGGTTATATCCTTTTTAGCAACCGCAAAATAGACGCAACCGCGGGTGTAAAAAAAAAAAAACTATGCAACCGCAACCGCCGTTGCGTAATTTTTCAGCTTTCACTTCATATATATATAAATATATATATATATATATATATATATATATATATATATATATATATATATATATATATATATATATATATATATATATATATATATATATATATATATATATATATATAGACACACCTGCAAGATTGATCATGCTAATTTTTAGTGTAGCAAAATTTATTGTGGCAATTAAATTCAGAAAATGTTAATAATATAACAACAAAAATATAATTTTAATTTAACAACAAACATATAAATTTAATTTTAATAAGGTAATTTTAAAGTAATTACTTACCTGTTTTTATTTGGATTTCTGGATGCCACCACTACTCTGTAGCCAGATCTTACAAAACACATGGTTAATGCCATTCCCAAATCACCACTACCAATTATAACAACGGTTTTCTTGGTACTTGCTAAAAAAAAGGAAAGCTACAATGTAAATTTACGGTAGTAATATCTTTTAGGGAAAGGTAATAAGGTAAGGCCTATTTATAGCCCACTAATCAGAAAAATTCAAATACAGGTAATACAATAATATAATACAAAACTATTACCTATTTTTGAAAATAATGATAAAAATAATAATAATAATAATAATAATAATTATAATAATAATAATAATAATAATAATAATAATAATAATAATAATAATAATAATAAAAAAAAAGAAAATAGCAATTAAAATAATCATAATTACCATTCCAATTATTATTATTATCCTTAGTTATAAATTAAATAAATTATTAATTTATATCTAATAAATTACTTTTTACAATTACTTCCATTCACTTAATTTCTATACAAATTGACTTTGAACTATTAATTTCATTCACTTAAATTCAATAAAAAATAAATAACTTTCAATTAATTACTTTTATCCAATTTAAAAAAAATCCTATACAGAATTATTAAAATCCTCACGAATATTTATGAGTCGTTTTTGCTCACCTGTTTCATTTGACGTTAAATGACTGGCGTTTCCATTTCCATTTGGAACGCGTGAAATCTCGTCTTTTTCAGAATCATGTGAATAACCATTATTTGAAGCTCCTTTTCTTCTTCCTATATCTCCATTAGCTTATATATATATATATATATATATAATATATATATATATATATATATATATATATATATATATATATATATATATATATATATATATATATATATATATATATATATATATATATATATATATATATATATATATATATATATATATATATATATATATGGCCAGAATGCACAATTAGCGGCCATGCATAACTCAAAAACTATTAATCTTACATTAAAATGATTATATTTTTGAAATCTTTGTCGAATTTTGGGTAAGAAAAATTGGGAAATAAAAAATAAATTCTTATAATAAATTTTATTGCATGTCGAATTTTGGGTAAGAAAAATTGGGAAATAAAAAATAAATTCTTATAATAAATTTTATTGCATAAGTAAATTTTACTTTTTATAAACCTCGCAAGAATCGTACGTCTGGCAATGTCACTTTTTTAAAAAAAAATTTTGAAATTGGAAAACATGGGAAATACCCCAAATCGTCGATAGGAAAAGTAGTCGACTATATCATCATCACTCACGGGTCGGGGGGTAAGGGGGGCAGAGCCCGCCGTACACAAATGTTCGGTTTTTTTACATACCCTACTTTTTAATTATCAACTTATCGTACATATATATATATATATATATATATATATATATATATATATATATATATATATATATATATATATATATATATATATATATATATATATTATAATATTTTACATTTTTTTAATTTTTATAGAGTTCTTACTGCAAATTACCTAAGGATTTCAAAAATATAATCCTTTTTAATGTACGATTAGTAGTTTTTGAGTTATGCATGGCCGCTAATGTGCATTCTGACATATATATATATATATATATATATATATATATATATATATATATATATATATATATATATATATATATATATATATATATATATATATATATATATATATATATATATATATATATATATATATATATATATATATATATATATATAGGTGCTCTTCCAATATGTGATTTACCAAGTACCAACGACTTATAAGGAATGAATTTCTGGATTTATATTCAGACTTTTTGAATGATATTAGACAAGTTTATCAGTAAAAAAAAAAAAAAAAAAAAAAACTTTTAAAAAATTTTTTTTTGTTTTTTTTTTTTTTTTTATGTGCTGATATCCGCGTTTGCCAGGCTAGTCCTATTCGCTGGTCGTTAGCGTACATTTACCCTTCAGGTCCAGGTGTTAGGTTAAGCCGAACTAGTTTGCTAGATCTAACAAACTAGATTAACTTAACCTTGCTTGGACTTAAAAGGTAAATAAACGCTAAGGCCCAGCAAATATTACGG
>SEYY01021551.1:100000-107500 GCA_009176605.1 Armadillidium nasatum
TATATATATATATATATATATATATATATATATATATATATATATATATAATATTTCAAACATACTTACTTATTCTGGAAATATCGATATACTGGAAGCATCTATATTTCAATGCAAATGTTTTGACATTCGCATTATTATTATTTAGCTTTCATTTCATTTAGACCTATTATTATTATTATTAATTATTATTATTATTATTATTATTATTATTATTATTATTATTATTATTATTATTATTTAGAAATAAGATTAGTTCTTGGAAAGCTTGCTGATATTATTATTTAAAAATTAGATTAGTTCTTCGAGTTTTAGATGTCGAAAAGTTTTCAATTACTTTTTCATTGAAATCTGGTATTTTAAACCATTTCGCTCTCTATTGAAAACATCGCTAATACATGGTACTACATTTAATAGTTTTTATTCTATTCAAAGTCGAGAAACATCTCTCTGCTTCAGACGTTGTCATCGGAGTTGTAATTGCTTTCATATAAATAATGTTTTAAAAGCATACTGTCATATTACACCAAATTATATAAATTTCACATTTTTTTACACTATTCTTACTCAATCGCTAAATTTATCTTCCTTCAAAATTGGAAAAATTTATCTCACAAAAACAGACTTGCCAAACGTACGTCTTTCAACATAAAAAAACAATTATTACGTACGTATTAAAATTATTATAAGATTTTTTTCTATTCCCAATTATTCTTACTTAAAATTCTGCAAGGATTACAAAAATGTTAGCCTTTTTAATGTACTTTTAATAGTTTTTGTAATATTTAAGTATGTAGAAGTGCATCTGGCATAATGTTATATATATATATATATATATATATATATATATATATATATATATATATATATATATATATATATATATATATATATATATATATATATATATATATATATATATATAAAAAAAAAAATAAAAAACAAATAAGAAAAAAAAAAAAAAAATATTATAAAAAAAAAAAAACTTGTAATTTTTCTTCCACAATTAAAAAAACACCCTCCGTCGAGATGAGACTTTAAACAACTGTCGTAAGTTGCTACATATTACCGTGGTTGCTATTTCTGTCTTATTAGGGCAGAAATTTTACAGCCCATTTTTTAAATAATGGCAATGCTTGAAAAATAATATCGTACCCAAAAATTTGAAGATGCCAAATGCATTTACTTCTTATTTTCTTTAATGATTTATACTTTTTATGTATTAAGTTGTTAAAAAAATGAATTTAAATCACTTTTCTCTGACAAAAATTTCATATTTATATCAACATCCTACGCCTGGTATTTTTAATTTGGAGGGGCTGCAGCCCCGGAGCCCATAATGACGAGCCGCCACTGTATATATATATATATATATATATATATATATATATATATATATATATATATATATATATATATATATATATATATATATATATATATATATATATATATATATATATATATATATATATATATATATATCATTTTGAGCTAAATATATAAAATAATAAATAAAAAGTATATAAATAAATTTCCGTAAATAAAAAATAAACATAAATATAAATCAAATAAAAAAATAAAATAAATTATAAAAATTAAATTCAATCAATTAATAAAAGAGCTCACGTAACAAAAATTAATAAAAAAACCAATTCCTTTTTAAATATCAAACTCACTTGGAGGAGCTTAAATTAGAGAATGAAAGATGCTTTCTTCCATACAACGATTATTATCATTTTTTTTGACATGTTCAAAAAGTAAATTCATGTTCAAGATCACGTACAAAATTTCTCTTCTTCTTAATTTTAAAATGAAATGTCTGAAGATTTTCGTCTGTAGGTTTAGTTTGTGTGTACCATTAGAAAAATGATTTATCGATGTGTGTAGTTTCGATATGTTATCTCTGTACTTTTATACATGGGAAATGCTTTTCTGGTTTATAAATAGTATTTAGTTTTAATGGAAGGTTAATATTGTGTAAGTAAATAAAGAAGAGAAAAAGAATCTTAAAATTAATAATATATATATATATATATATATATATATATATATATATATATATATATATATATATATATATATATATATATATATATATATATATATATATATATATATATATATATATATATATATATATATATATATATATATATATATATATATATATATATATATATATATATATATATATATATATATATATATATATATATATATATATATATATATATATATATATATATATATATATATATATATATATATATATATATATATATATATATATATTATATATATATATATATATATATATATTGTTATATATATATATATATATATATATATATATATATATATATATATATATATATATATATATACTAACAAGAACCACAGTAATAAAAACAAACATATTAATTATTATTATCAATAATTATTATTTTATTATTATTATTATTATTATTTTATTTTATTAGTTTATATTTTTAATTATTATTAATAATAGTAATTTATTATTATTATTATTAATAGTAGAATTACTTCTTCTCAGCTCTTTGAAGAGATCTCTTGCTGAAAACATTTCCACTCATTAATCTTTTTCTATTCTTATTACACAGTCTTCACGAGCTACACTCATTGGTGCACGTATTATTTTTGTAAAGTAGAGAGGAGCAATCTTCATTTTCCAAACTTCCCTTCCCGCTACATCTTAACACTTGATTACTTTCAAGCCCAGTAAGTACATCTGGTCTTGACAGTCTCTGATACAAGTTAGGATTGATTTTACCTATGCCCCCATCTGTGGTGAGTCGTAGATACGATCTTCTGGTCTTCTATCACCAAAAGTGACGTAAAATGTATGAGGTATATTTGAAAGAATTTTCTTCTTGATTTATAGGAATTATTTGGTTATGAAAATTGTATGATGGGCAAGTGGTGTTCGGCCTCCCTTTCGTTTTAAATTTAAAATCAGTTTCAAACTAAGAGTCAAGGTGTAAGAAATAATAAATAAAAAAAATAATAATAAACACAACTTAAACACCAACACCACAAGAATCACAGTAATAAAAACAAACTCAAACAAAATTTGCAAAAATCGCAATAAAAAAATCAAATCTAACACTATCACAAAAAAAAATAAATAAAAAAATATAAATATCATCTCAAACACTACCATAAAAACCACAAAAACTACTCCTTGAAACCAATTTTTAAAACAGACAAACAAATAAATAAATTTTAACGATAAAAAAAATATAAATTAGCAAATTTAAAATTTATGCATTTTATATTTTTTTATTTTTTTGAATTATTATTATTAAAATTGTGGGATAGAAGACTTCTTTTTTTGTTAACTTCTATTTCAACCTTTAACTATTGCATTGTTACTAAAGGATATTAGTAAAAATTATTAATATATATATATATATATATATATATATATATATTATATATATATATATATATATATATATATATATATATATATATATAATATATATATATATATATATATATATATATATATATATATATATATATATATATATATATATATATATATATATATATATATATATATATATATATATATATATATATATATATATATATATATATATATATATATAATATATATATATATATATATATATATATATATATATATATATATATATATATATATATATAATATATATATATATATATATATATATATATATATATATATATATATATATATATATATATATATATTATATATATAACATATAGATATATAAAACATATAGATAGTTTCTTTATCTAATATTAATGTTTGATAATATGTTTAAGTGTGTGCATTTTTTTTATTCCTTCTTGCATGTTTGAATTATGTGCACATTGGATGGTAAGTTCTTTTTTTTTTTATTTTAACTCATGAGAGTTGTTAAGGCTAATACGAAATGTAAATCAAAAACCGACAAGCTCCTTTTCACGCTGATTGAAGACGTGTAGATCGAAGAAAGAGATAAAAATGGGAATAAAATATTTAATAAGAGAACACCATCCTTCTAGTATATCCAAAATATTAATTAATAATAGAAGAAGATTTGAGTTTTATTTTTGAAAATAAAATTGCAGCTGTTTGGAAGATTGTAGGACTAAACACTTGAAGGACTATTTTGAAGAAATATAAACCAATCATGAAATTTTTGCCCCAGATACAAACACGGGAAATAATATAAATCATTCGTTCGACCATGGAACATTAGTTCCTCTTAGTTGATTGAGAAAATTTTTGAAAACGAAATGCGTAATGAGTGTGGAATTATCATCACAAAAATATATTAATGAGGAAGTGAAAAATAGAACTATCAGTAATGAAATATATAAAAAGGAGTAGGTTATAGAACAGTAGCTTGCTTGATAAATGCTACTATTGAATGATTCAAAGAATGTAATAGGGCAGTCTACATCATCTGATTTACTGGAAGGAAAATCAGAAAAATGGGTAGAGATTGAAATAAGGAAGTTTTAAAATCAATCTTTGCACCAGACTCTAACGAATGTTTTTTTTAAGGCACAGCACAAGATTCTCCGAAATAATGATGTGTGGAATACCAAGAATAGGAGTGAAGGGAAAGGAGATCGCTACGAACGTTTCTTACTTCAACTGTACTAATGATCTATTAATAGGTTAGAAGAATTTAAGATGTTTCCAAATTTGCCTGTTTTATGATAGATTAGAAAACTTTTTAAAAAACAAAAGTTAAAGGGATATTACGATAGTAGATAATTGAGAGGGGTCTTTCACTTTCTATGTACAGGTTGAATGCGAGTACACTTCCAGTAGAATGGAAAAGTGGACGCTAATAAACAGAGAAGTAGTTTACCAAAGCAGGGTACAAATTTGGAAGCACAAGTTTTAAGAACCATTGGAGAAGTTCCATCAGAACCATATCCTATGTTAGTATTAAGCTCAGTAGAAGAGATCCCACTTTAGAATTTATTACAGTGTTGGAACTCCGGTATAATAAATTTGTGCCGAGGCAGGAGGCCGGATATTCGACCATCCGTGGCTGCGTTCTATTTTATTATCACAACTTTCATATTACTTGTAAATAAGTTTATAGAATATCACACCTTCTCATTTCAAGTTCAGTTAGTCACATCTACTCCATTAGATTAGGTTTCAAGGTTTACAAAGAATCTAAAATAGAAGAAACTTATTAAACATTGTATCTTTCAAACCTTGCCAGAAAATACGTATGTTCGTTCTCCTTCATCTATTTATTTTTTGTGATAGACTTTTGTGAAGCTCCTGAAAAAAAACTTAAGATTTTATTTTTTTTAAATATATTTTGGAATAATATTATTATTATTTTTATTTATTTATAAATCAAATCATTGGCTTAAAAATAATTTGCCTACATCAGTGAAATTATCCAATCTTCAATATTTTAAAAAGAAATAAATTACTGTAATTAACAAAAAGTTATTAATAAAAAAATTTTGTTTTGTTAAAAATTAAGAATTGTACTTTTTCTGAGTCCAATTAGGTTAAAACTCAATTTTCTTCGAAATTAAGAATTTGCTCTAATTCTTTTGCAATTTATCCAATTTTTATAAAATTTTCGGAGTAGATAAAATTTGACGAGTTATAAAACTTAGCAAAGATGAACAAATCTCTGGGTAGATATTTTTCTACATTATCTGTCAACGAAACTAAATATTTATTATCCAATTTTAAAGTTTTTGAAAAAAATATATTCATTCAATTTTAAAGTTACGAGGACTTTTTATATACGGAATTTTTCTATATACCTGACCATTTGACCTTGGCATGCCAGATCAGTTTGTATGCAAGCAAATTGATGCGTCAAAAGGTCAAATTATTGAGTATGAAGATAAAATTCAATCCCAATTCAATCTACTCTGAAGAATTCCTGAAAATTGGATGAAAATTGGATTGCTAAACTTTCGATTTGACAATATTTTTAACCCTCTAAGAAATATTAGTAATTTTTAGATATTATTTAAAGAAGGCATTAACCAAAATTTTTATTTAGCAACAATCTAAATTTTGTAAGTAATTTTCGAGTATAAGCTATTTAAATTGAGTTCCCATTCAGACTGAGACCAGATGCCAAAAGGCGAGGTATACTGGAAAATACTCTAACCAAAATTTATGAATTCAACTGAAGTGAAAAAAATTTGATATACCCTTCCATACCAGAAAGAACTACCTCGTTAATACTCCCTCTCACCCAGAGGGAGCCACTACTGTAGATACAACAATCATTCTAAAGGAAACCAACAACTACGACAGCAAATCAAAATACTTATCACAGTATATATATATATATATATATATATATATATATATATATATATATATATATATATATATATATTATATATATATATATATATATATATATATATATATATATATATATATATATATATCAAAACAATAGTTGATTATAATCTCCCAAAGATATTGTGATAATATTAATTGATGGAATGTACACACTAAAGATATATATATTATATATATTATATATATATATATATATATATATATATATATATATATATATATATATATATATATATATATATATATATATATATATATATATATATATAATATATAATATATATATATTAATATATATAATTAAAAAATTAAAAAATTTAGCGATCTAAAATTTAAAGTTATTAAATATATAATTCATTTATTTATATTTATTGTAAAAATTTAATGCTCCAATTTCTTTCTGTAAAGAAAATTGTATGTTAATTTGTGTGTGTGTCTCTCTTTATTCTTAAGCATTGAAAATGAAGCTTAGGTCTAAATAGATAAAACAATCTTCTTTGTTAAGAATAAATGACGTAAAGCAACTGAAAATGCTGATAACAATTAAAGGTTTATGGCCTTCAAACAAAAAATGAATTTTTATTAAATTTCATAAACAAAAATTTATACATGGTTTTATTCATTTTTTAAAATTTTTTTATTTTTTTTATTCAATTTCTGACCAATTTTTATAATTTTTTTTCAAATATTTCTAATTTCAATTATATTAGAATATAATTTTTTTTTTCCATATATATTTTTATTGGGAAAATATTGGGATTTGTCTCATTCTATTTTTATAAGTAATTTCCATTTTGTAATCTATTCATGCTTAAATATTTGATCTATGAATTAAGTTCTGTGTTTCTTTGTAACGAATCAAAATACGATAAAGCCTATCTAACAATAAAAGTAAGAAATATAGAGATAAAGGAAATAGAAGAAAGTAAAATCAATAATTTTTTAAAAATCTGAAGATTTTACAAGTACAAGACTGTCAAATTTTACTTGCCGGTAATGGGCTGTTTATTCGTTTTTTTTTTTTTTATGTTACTTGATTCTTTTTAGTACTGTTTTTCTATTTGAAGTCATATAGACCCCATGGGACTTCATAAGCTTTCAGGGAGTCCACAAAGAAAAAAAAGTTA
>SEYY01021552.1:0-7500 GCA_009176605.1 Armadillidium nasatum
TATAATATATATATATATATATATTATATATATATATGCGAATTGTAGATCAAGAGTGAGGGTGAAGAGGAAACTATCGGATTGGTTTAGCATAGGAGTGGGATTGAGACAGGGGTGTGTAATGTCGCAATGTTATTTAATCTATTGATAGATGGTGTAGTTAGAAAAATAGAGAAAGAAGGGAAGGGTATTATGTTGAGAAAATGGAGGGAGAATTGGAAGTGAATGTTTTACTTTTTGCAGATGATGCGGTGTTGGTGGCAGAATCTGGAGAAAAGTTGAGAATACTTGTGAGAGAGTTTGAAGGGAAATGTGCAAACACGAGATTGAAAGTCAATCCAGCGAAGAATAAAGTTATGAGGATTGGAGGTGGAGATGAGGAGATGTGGAGGGAGGAATGGGGGTGTAGAAGTGTGATGATGGTAACTTGAGGAGGTGGATGAATTCAAATATCTAGTAATGTTGGGTGGGAGGTAAGGGTGGGACGGAAAAAGAGATAAAGAATGGAGTGGTAGAGATAATGAAAGTGTTGGGGAGCCTAAGAGAAGTATGAAAGAAAGGAAAAATTTCGAAAGAAATAAAGATAAGAATGTTTGAGTGTATGTGTTCACCTTCTGTATTGTATGGGTGTGAAACATGGATGATAAGTGCTCGGGCGAGAAAAAGTTTCAATGTCTTTGAGATGAAAGGTTTGAGAGCGATATATAAATGGAGAAGATTGATAAGATAAATAATGAAAGAATAAGTGAGATGTATAAATGGAAGAAGGGTGTAATTGATAGAGAGGAGGAGGGTGCTAAAATGGTTTTGACATATGTGTAGAATGAATGAGGACAGAATGGTGGGCAAGGTACTTAGATCCGATGTGGATAGGGGTAGGGGGAAGGAAGGCCAAAGTGGAGATGGATGGATGGAGTGAGAGAGATTTTAATGGAAGTAATTTGAGTATAGAAGACGGTAGAAGATTTGTGGAGACAGAGAGAGATGAATGGCTGTGGTGAAAGGGGTTGAAAGGTAAGAATAGGTGTGTTTATAGGCGAATTGTGGCGGGCACCACCCCACGAAAGTGGGATAGGTGATAAATGATATATATATATATATATATATATATTATATATATATATATATATATATATATATATATATATATATATATATATATATATATATATACACATTAGCGATGGCATAGGCATTCGCATCCTGATCAAAAATTAACATCCGCGCATCCGCATCCTCATAAAAATTAACATCCGCATCCGCATCGCATCCGAACTTTCGAAAATTCAACATCCGCATCCGCACTTCTCCAAAATTCGACATCCGCTTTCCGCATTCGCATCCGCATCCTAAATTACAAAATTTGACATCCGATCCATCACTAATAATATATATATATATATATATATATAATATATATATATATATTATATATATATATATATATATATATATATATATATATATATATATATATATATATCTACACAGTCTCATCCTTTCTCTATCCAACTCTCTTACCCCAGACTTAACGCTTTGCTCAATCTTACATGTACTCTACTGGTAAAGTCGGAACACACTCCCTTTATCTATTTCCCAGCTTCCTATGACTTACACACCTTCAAACGTCGTGTATCAGGGACGTCGGCCTTAATTTGACCTGGTTTCCGTTTTCCCCAACTCTGGTGGAAATTTAGTAGCCACTGGCCTTTGCCCACCAGAGGTGCGTTAAAAAATAATAATAATATATTATATATATATATATATATATATATATATATATATATATATAATATATAATTATATATATATATAATATAATATATATATATATATATATATATTATATATATATATATATATATATATATATATATATAATATATATATATATATATATATATATATATATATATATATATATATATATATATATATATATATATATATATATATATATATATATATATATATATATATATATATATATATATATATATATATATATATATATATATATATATATATATAATATATATATATATATATATATATATTATATATATATATATATATATATATATATATATATATATATATTTATATATATATATATAATGCGGAGAATGGAAGTATACCTGTATTCGTCCATCACGTCAAAATTCTGTATTAAATTAAATGTAAGAAAAACAAGTAAACAAAGAATAACAGAAAATATTATAACTACAGCTAAAGTTATAATTGAAACAACAACAATTCTTAACAATCGCTTCATATTATTATTATTATTATTATTATTATTATTATTATTATTATTATTATTATTATTATTATTATTATTATTAGCTTTCATTAATACTCTTAATATTTTCACAATCAGCACAACAGCATTAAAAACTTATTACATAATTAATATAACTTTTTCCTGCTCATATTAGTAAATGGGAGGGGCATCGAGAGCGAAAGTATAATATGAGAGCGAAAGCCATATATAAAAAAATATATATATATATATATATATATATTATATATATATATATATATATATATATATATATATATATATATATATATATATATATAATATATATATATATATATATATATATATATATATATATATATATATATATATATATATATATATATATATATATATATATATATAATATATATATATATATATATATATATATATATATATATATATATATATATATATATATATATATATATATATATATATATATATATATATATATATATATATATATATATATATATATATATATATATATATATATATATATATATATATATATATATATATATATATATATATATATATATATATATATATATATATATATATATATATATATATATATATATATATATATATATATATATATATATATATATATATATATATATATATATATATATATATATATATATATATATATATATATATATATATATATATATATATATATATATATATATATATTATATATATATATTATATATATATAAATGCGGAGGCTGGAGGTATAACCTGTATTCGGCCATCACGTCAAAATTCTGTATTAAATTAAATGTAAGAAAAACAAGTAGACAAAGAATAACAGAAAATATTATAACTACAGCTGCAGTTATAATTGAAACAACAACAATTCTTAACAATCGCTTCATGCTAATATTATTATTATTATTATTATTATTATTATTATTATTATATTATTATTATTATTATTATTATTATTATTATTACTATTAATTAAGAAATTTATTAGCACAAACTCTGAATATTTTCACAATCAGCACAACAGCATTAAAAACGTATTACATAATTAATAAAACTTTGAATGTTTCTAATTCCTGTTAATGTTTATAAATGAGAGGCGCATCACACATCATAAGAAAATATCACGTCATCTTATTAATTAAACATCACTTTCATATTTTCAATTAACGCGAACTACAAATTAACAACAAACCACCAAAAAAGTCATGGTTACGATTACACCGCAAAACGTACTCTCTCTTACTCTACCGTAAAAATAACTCGCATTCAAAAAACCACTCAGTTGGGGACATCTGATGAGGGAGAGAGGGAGGGAGAGGGAAGGCTTTATGAAACATGCAATTCGGGACAGTTACACCAAATGTTTAACTTATTTACTAAGGTCTAATCATATGCAAAGTAAAGTACGATAAATAGGGAGTTTTCAAAGTATTATTTATTCATAGAATAAAAAGGAGAACATGTTGCGTGCTTTGCTTGTTTCTTTGAAGAAACATCTTCATATACAGCAGTTATTCAAGTAGGCCTTTAAAAATCCATTTATATATATATATTATATATATATATATATATATATATATATATATATATATATATATATATTATATATATATATATATATATATATATATATATATATATATATATATATATATATATATTATATATATATTTCACTATCACCTTTCCCACTTTCGTGGGGTGGTGTCCGCCACAATTCTCTTATCAAACTTACCCATTCTTACCTTTCAACCCCTTTCACCACCGTCCTCCATCTCACTCTGTCTTCCGCAAGTCTTCTACCCTCTTCTAAATTCAAATTCCTTCCACCCAAAATCTCTCTCACTCCATCCATCCACCTCCACTTTGGCTTCCCCTCCTCCTACCCCTATCCACCTCGGATCTAAGTACCTTGCCCAAAATTCTGTCCTCATTCATTCTACACATGTGTCCAAACCATTTTAGCACACCCCTCCTCCTCTCTATCCACTACACTTCTTCCATTTACACATCTCTCTTATTCTTTTATTTCTAATCCTATCATTCCTTCTCAATTTACATATCGCTCTCAAACATTTCATCTTGAAGACATTCAAACTTTTCCTTGCCCGAGCACTTATCATCCATGTTTCATACCAATACATTACAGAAGACCAAACACGGATTCAAACATTCTTATATTTATTTATTTCGAAATTTTTCCTTTCTTCCATACTTCTCTTAGGCCCCCCCAACACTTTCATTCCCTCTACCACTCTATTCTTTATTTCTTTTTCCGTCCCACCCTTACCCTTCCACCAACATTCCAAGATATTTGAATTCATCCACCTCCTCAAGTTTCCTTCTCCCCACTTCTACATCCCCCTTTCCTCCCTCCTCATCTCCAGCTCCAATCCACATAACTTTATTTTTCGCTGGATTGACTTTCAATTTCATGTTTGCACATTTTCCTTCAAACTCTCTCAAAAGTTTCTCAGTTTTTCTCCAGATTATTCCACCAACACCGCATCATCTGCCAAAGTAAAACTTTCACATCCCATTCACTCTCCATATTTCTCAACCTCATACCATTCCCTTCTTTCTCCATTTCTCTAACTACACCATCCATCAAAAGATTAAATAATCATGGCGACATTACACACCCCTGTCTCAATCCCACTCCTATGCTAAGCCAATCCGATAGTTCCCTCTTCACCCTCACTCTTGATCTATAATTCGTATAAAAAGCTTTGATCCCCTTCAGTAATTTCTCTTTCAACTCCCTTTCCATTAATATTTCGAACAACTTCCTCTTGTATACTCTATCGTATGCTTTTTCCAGATCCAGAAAACATACATACCCCATTTTATTTTATTCACCCAATTTCTCTGTAATCAATCTCAGTGTGAATACCTGGTCCACGCATCCCCTACCCTCCCTAAAAACCCTGGTTCCTCACCCATTCCCTCACTTGTCAATTCTTTCATTCTCGTCACTAACACCTTCCCATAAATATTTCCTATCACGCTCAGGAGACTAATCCTCCTAAAATTTTTACAAACCATCTTATCATATTTTCCTTTGTATATGGGTACAATGCAGGGGTCCTGCCACTCCTGAGGCACTCTCCCTTCTCTCCAACTCACATTAAACATTCTCACCAACCAATCAATCAACTCTCTAGGTCCCTCTTTTATCATCTCTCCATATATAAACCATCCATTCCTGTCGATTTTATTTTCTTAGCTTTTCTCACCACTACTTCTACCTCCTCTTTACTAATACTTCTCTCCTCATCCTCGCTAACTACCTCCCCATCATTTTCTACCTCACCCCATTATTAATCTCTCTCCCCCGTTCAACAATTCACTAAAGTACATTTTCCATCTCTCTCCAACTTCCTTCTCTCCCTGTAATATTTCTCAATCTTCCATTTCAGCCCTCTCCCCTCTTTTCTCCTCCTTTCCTCACCCTATTTACCTCTTTCCAAAACATTTTATTTCTTTCCTTAAAATTTTCTGCTAATTTTCTGGCCACTCCTCTTCTATTCTTCTTTTTGCTCTCTTGACCTCTCTTTTCACGTCCCTACACCTATCCCGATACTCCTCCCAATCCATAGCCTCCTTTCTACCCATATATATATATATATATATATATATATATATATATATATATATATATATATATATATATATATATATATATATATATATATATATTATATATATATATATATATATTATATATATATATATATATATATATATATATATTATTATATTATTATTATTATTATTATTATTATTATTATTATTATTATTATTATTATTTATATACACTACACTATATCCCGCAAGATGCAGGGTGGAGTCGGCTTCAGAAATTTTATATCCCTGCAACCGTACGTGGGACGAAAATACTGGTAAAAAAAGTTTTCCCAGCCTTATATATATATATATATATATATATATATATATATATATATATATATATATATATATATATATATATATATATATATATATATATATATATATAATATATATAAATATATTATATATAATAATAATATAATATATATATATATATATATATATATATATATATATATATATATATATATATATATATATATATATATATATATATATATATATATATATATATAATATATATATATATATATATATATATATATATATATATATATGGAGAATGGATACAGGTGAGCCGTTAGGTGTGAACTTTCAAAATTATATTAAAAAAGAAAGTGACCCGCTTTCCGTTTGAACTAAATTGTGTAAATAATGTATGACGCAACTTTTCTTCCCATTTCAAATGTACAAAATCAATTCTCATCTGCAATATATTCGGAAATTAGTCATCTGCATCTGCACATTTATTCGAATGCACATAACAATGTAGCCTCAGAACGTGAAAATCAAGCATCAGCATCCAAGATACTCGAAATCTTGACAAATTGAATTTGCATTTTCTATTCAGGCAATTCTAATATTTATTTTAGCGTTAAATAAACGTTTTCCTTGGAAGTTTTCCAAGCTCTCTTAAAATAAAGTCCAAGAATTCGGTCAGTTTTTAAAGAAAATTTTCACGAAGGAAAATCGAGGGTTTGAAATTTTATTTAATTCTTTTGATCAACCCTTCGTCTTCTTAGGAAGTAATGTCTTTTGACAGACAAAAAATGCAGACCTCGCTTTAATTATAAAGGATTACATAGTGTTTGTTAGCTTAGACTTAGAGTATGAAATGGTTTGTATCATAATTCCTATCATAACTGATAAGGTATGAGGGAGGGCTGAAAAATAACGCCTGTCGATGCTTTGCTAAGCAACAGAAACAGCTATAAACATGTTCAGACCTTGCCGTTCGACAGAGTGAAGCTTGTAGAATAGATTTTACAAACGAACGGTATAGTTGTTTGGTTTCATATTGTGAAGTGATAGGAAAATGGAAGCTAATAGCATAGTATAAGTATAATACTTATACTATGCTAATGGTGATACTTTATTGACGGACGCATAGTGATTGAATTTTTGCATGCCGAAGGTGTACAGAATGCGGTTGAAATTCATCGTTGTTTGCCCGAGGTGTGTAGAACGTTCGGCGATGGGTCTGAAAATAATCTCTTTCCAATAAGAGTGAAATGTAGATTCATGATACTCCGAGAAGTAACCACTTCATTACAGTTGCC
>SEYY01021552.1:12500-15000 GCA_009176605.1 Armadillidium nasatum
GCCGACGTGACCCGATACACGGCGTTTAAAAGTGTGCAAGTCAAAGGAAGTTGGGAAAACAGATACAGGTAGTGTGTTCCAGACTTTACCAGAAGAGTACATGTAAGAGTGAGCATAGTGGTTAAGTCTGGGGTCGGAGAGTTGGACAGAGAAAGGATGAGTCTGTGTAGAAAGTCGTGTCGCACTAGTCCTTCTCAATGGAGGAGGTATGCGACAAGAGAGTTCAGAAGAGCAATGTCCGTTGTAATAGCGATAGTATAGAGAGTGATGCTACAATTCGACGGTAAGAGAGAGATTGGAGAGAGTTAGTAAGGGCGAGAGAGTTGATAAGACGAAAAGCCCTAGACTCCACCTTTTCAAGAAGAACTGTATGTGTGGAACCACCCCAGATATGCGAGGCGTACTCCATACAGGGGCGAACAACACCCATATACAGAGCAAGTAACTGGGGTGGCGTAAAAAAACTACGGAGGCGCCTCAGTATACCCAACCTCTTAGAAGCTGTTTAGAGAGAGAAGTAATGTCATCTTTCCAAGAAAGATCACGAGAAAAAGAAACACCGAGAATATTGGGAACAGATGAAGGTTTGAGTTGAGTGTTTTCGAAGAAGATGTCATAGTTGTGTGGAAGATTGTGTCGAGTAGAAAGATGGAGGAACTGAGTTTTTGAGGCGTTGAAAAAGACCATGTTTTCTCTGTCCCAATTGGAAATACAAGAAAGATCAGAGGTCAGTTGCTCCAAGGCCATCCTTCTCGAATCTCATCAACTGCTGTTGGGAGGGACGTCTTTCAAATTGAAAGGAATAATGAAGGGTGGAGTCATCGGCATAGGAGTGTACAAGAGACAAAGTAATAGAAAGATCATTGATGAAAATTAGAAAAAGAGTTGGGGATAGGACAGATCCTTGAGGAACACCACTATTTATAGATTTATAGGATGAATGGTGGTCGTCTACAACAGCTGCTATAGAACGACCGGAAAGGAAATTAGAGAGAAGGTCACAGAGAGAAGGATAGATTTCGAAAGTGGGAAGTTTGGAAATCAAAGCTTTGTGCCAGACTCTATCGAAGCTTTCGAAATGTCTAGCGCCACAGCGAAAGTCTCACCTAAACCCCGGAGAGCGGAGGACCAAGAATCAGAAGTAAGGAAAAATCACCAGTAGAACGTTCTTTACGAAAACTATACTGGCGATCAGAGATAAGATTAGAAGAACTGAGATGTTTCCAGATCTTCCTGTTAAGGATAGATTCGAAAACTAATATATATATATATATATATATATATATATATATATATATATATATATATATATATATATATATATATATATATATATATATATATATATATATATATATATATATATATATATATATATATACATATATAAACTCAACGACCTTTATGTCATGTCTCCTGCTGTGGTAAAAACTTTCCTTAGATTAATTAAATTAAGCAATTTATGGTCCAGAAATTGGCAAGTGGCAACAGTGCCAGAATTCAAAAGTACACTGACACCACAAGTCTCTCAAGAAATCGTTAGAAATTCCATTACAACGCTTTAAACGATCCACACTAATACTATCGGTCATTTTCCTCCGATTTCTTAGCCAGGAAATCCTTCTACTGTTTAGGGCTATCTTTTTATCTGCATTAACCGTAATATGAAATGAATGAAAGGCTTTTCTATGCCCGGCTTTTCATCTAAATCTGCTTCGTACACAATACAGTAGATATCCATATTTGGAGTTCGTTTTACATTGTGACAGGCAGAGGTACCATGTTCGAGTGACTTTTTCTCAGGTTTTCACTAGCTTCGCACCTATGATTACAATCCTAAGTCAAACGACCTTATGGAACGATTTCACAGGACCATAAAATCTGCTCTAAACTCCATAAAGAAGGGTTGACTGCTTTCGCTGCCAATGATTCTTCTCAGTTTGCATTATATCTTCAAAGACTCTAAATTTAAAGTTTTAGAAACAACTTTGTGTCCTACTAATCTCTGCATTCTCCATTCAGCTTTCAATGTCAGGTTGGACATTGTCTCTAATGAAAACTTAAAGCTAAACTTACAAGTACCAGATATTTGCGATATTGTTTGGTTGTATTATCTATGGAACAGCTACGCACGAACCACTTTTAAGTTGTCGCTTAAGTCCATGTCAACCACAAAAAACTACACAAACTTAGTATAAAAATGGATTTTGAAAGAGAAACACAGGTGCGATTATTTTTACATACAAAAAGCAGCGTATTCTTAAAAGTAATTTTTTGGTTCATCCTACTATAGATTTTTAATTAATTAAAAAAAATTAAATTCCGTTTCAGTTGCTTTATTCATTGAGAATGTATGATGAAAAATTTAATCTTCAAACGAACAAAAATACATTTGATGATTTTTTTAGTCATAGGACAATATATAACGAGAACTTGTACTTGAGAAAAAGACAAATTGCATTTCAACTGATTGAATTGGAGTTCAATCGACTTCAAATTA